>SKCR01026555.1:0-90645 GCA_019454045.1 Zanthoxylum bungeanum
AAAATGTGAAAAATTATATCACTCCCCCAAACTAAATTTTGCATGGTTCTCAATGCATTAAATTTAAAGGCAAGAGTTAGGGTTATAGTATACCTTGGAGTCTTCAATGAATGTGATCGGATTGGAATAGAAAACTCCATAAAAATTAGGTTAGAAAAATTAAATTTCTGCACAGCACAGAAAGAATTGTTAACCGAACTACAGAGTAAGGTTAACCAAACCGTTAGTGGAATGTATTCCAGGTACAGTAAGAAGTGCTAGAAAATAGAAAGGAAATACAGTAATTAAAAGAGAGAAATTGTAAAAATTAAAACACCACAAAGTTCTAAACACATAAATTAACATAAAACATGTAAACAAATAATTAAAACAAGCAAAAATCGAAAACAATTTGGATTTTGAGGGAATTTGGACTTACGGGATTTGGATTTTATGGAAAACAATTTGGATTTTTCAATGGGAGCACAAACATGCCTAAATAAAAGGATCAAATATAGGAAGGGTCACACAAGCCAATGCATGTGACCTTTTGTGCAAAATTCACCAAGTATAGTTTCAATCTTTGGCCATTGACCTTAGAAATAGAACCATCCTTAGGATTCAAGATATCAACGACCCCGTAAAGATACACGTGCTTGACTATGAAATGACCGATCCATCTTGATTTAAGTTTGTCGGGGAAGAGGTGGAGTATAGAATCATAAAGTAGGACTTTTTGATTTTCAAGCAATTCTTTGTTTTTTATATACTTATCATGCAACAATTTCATTATTTCCTTGTCAATTTTTGCATTCTCATAAGCACAAAATCTAAACTTATCCAAATCATTTAATTGTAGTTTCCTCTTAAAGCCACTAGCATACAAATTAAAATTTAATTTACTCAAAGACCATAATGCTTTATGTTCTAGTTCTTCCGGAAGATGACATGCCTTCCCTTAGACTAGATATTATGAGACATACCAAGTGGAGATTTGTAGGCGATCCTATATGACCATAAATCATTGATTAACATGATTGACCAATCCTTACGATTGGGGTTAATTGTCTTTTGTAGGATGCCATTGATCTCTTTGTTGGCTAAGCCAGCTTGATCACTAAATTGGAGATTATAAGGGGTGGCAACTTTATGAGTGATCTCATATTTCTTCATTAATGCCTCAAAAGACCTATTATAAAAATTAGATCCACCATCACTTATTATAGCTCTTGGCACACCAAATCTAGAAAAAATATTTTCTTTTAAGAACTTGCAGATAATATTGTGATCATATGTTATAGTTGGTATGACTTCCACCAACTTACTAACATACTCAACCGTATTTACGACGTAAAGATGGCCAAAGAGCTAGAAAAATGACTTATGAAATCAATACATCAACAATAACAAATCTCAACAAACAAAAATAGGTGACATCGGCATCATGTTTCTTTTGAGAATTATTCATAACTTTTGACATGCATAACAAGGTTTACAATAAGCAAAACCATCTTTATGTATGGCTGGCCAATAAAATCCACAATTGGGTATCTTGCTACAAGTTTCCTCACATGAAAAATGACCAACACAAGCACTGTCATGATAAAAAGAAATTACACTTTAAATTTCATGGTTATCCACACATCTTCTAACTAATTGGTCTTTGCAATATTTTAAAAGATAAGGCTCATTATAAAAGAAATTTTTGACTTCCCTAAAAAAAAATTTCCTTTCTTGTGCATTCCACTCCTTTGAAAAAATACCCCATAATAAGGTAGTTCACTAAATCCGAAACCATTACAAAGAATAAACTAGGAACAAACTTTCATCTAGAAAGGAATCATGTATAGGTTCTTCATAGTTTGGCCATCTAGAGCTAGACATGATAAGTGGTCGGTAACAACATTTTCATATTTTTTTTCTTTTATTGTTATGTCTAATTCTTATAGGCATGATATCCATCTAGCTAGTCGAGGTTTGGCGTCTTTCATTACTAACAAGTATTTTAAAGCCGAGTGATCCATGAAAATCATGATAGGATATCCTAGGACATAAGTCCGAAATTTATCCAAGGCGAAGACAACGGCTAATAATTCATTCTCCGTAGTGGTATAATTCAATTGTGCATTATTAAAAATATTAATAGCATATGATATGACATGAGGTTTCTTATCTAGCCTTTGGCCAACAACATCCCTTAATGCAAAGTCACTAGCATCACACATGATTTCAAATGGATGATCCCATCTATGTGGTTGAATGATAGATGCGGTGGTTAACATATGCTTCATTTTTTTCAAAACTTTCTTGGCATGCTTTATTCCATTCGAATGGAACATCATTTTAAGGAGACTAGTCATAGGAAGTGCAATAAAACTAAAGTTCTCAATAAATCTCGTATGAAAACCTGCATGTCCTAAGAATGATCTAACATCTTTTATATATATAGGTGGTGGCAATTATAAATTATGTCAAGCTTGGCCTTATCAACCTCAATGACTTGAGAGGAAATGATATGTCCTATAACTATGCCTTGTTGAACCATAAATGATATTTCCCCAATTCAACAACAAATATTTCTCCTCATACCTAGCAAGCACATGCTTTAAATTTAACAAGCAAGCATCATATGAATCACCAAAAACTGAAAAATCATCTTTAATCACTTCTAAACTATGATCAATCATATTGGGAAAAAATAAAATAAAGCTTATTTGGAATGTGGCAGGTGCATCGCATAAACCAAATGACATTATTTTAAAAATAGAAGTCCCAATAGGACAAGTGAAGGTGGTATTCTCTTGATCCTTGGGAGTCATTTAAATTTGGTAGTAACTATAATAACCCTTAAGAAAATAATAATAATCATGACCTGCAACTCTCTCTAGTACATGGTCTAAAAATAGTAAACGAAAGTGGTCATTATCAGTTAGATTAAGGTTTCGATAGTCAATGCATAAATGCCAACTAATGGCGACTTGTGTGGGAATCAACTCATTGGACTCATTTTTTACAACAGTGAGTCCTGCCCTTTTGGGAACTACTTGGGTTGGACTAACCCATGAATAATTGGCAATAAGTAAATGACACCAACATCCAATAATTTCAATACTTATTCCTAACCACATCTTTCATAGCAGGGTTAAGTCGGCATTGAGGTTGGTGTATTGGTTGTGCATTTTACATAATGTTTATCTTATGTGTACAAATTAAAGGATTGATACCCTTAATGTCAGCCAATGTCCAACCAATAACACCTTTGTGCTCCTTAAGCACAAAAAACAAATTATGATCTTAGTCCAAAGTGAGTGATGATGATATTACAATGAGAAAAGTTTCATTTGGTCAAAGATATGTATATTTTAAATTGCTTGGTAATGACTTAAGTTCCAATTTAGGAGTCTCAAAGTCAGAAGGTAAAGTTCAAGGAACATAAGGTAAGGTCTCAATTTCGGGCTGAAAAGTTCGGCCTTAGGACACATTGTAAACATCCTGGAAAACAGCAAGTTCGGTTAACAAAACTACAATGTTCGATTCACTGAACTCGTCCGGATTGGAAAAATAATTTATGTAGTGTAAATGCTCATTTTTCACAGATTCATCCTTATTATCACTATCACTAAAATATCTATCCACAAATTATAGTAGCGACTCCAAATCATTATCAAAACTCATATCATGCATAATGTCAATTGAACATGCATCCACATATTTATCTACAATTAAATCCACTAATCATAACTCATGTATATCCTCAATTTCCTTAGGATCAATCGCATTACTAAAAATATTCAAATCCAAAACCATGTTTCCAAAAGTTTTTTTTTAGCATGCCACTCCTACAATTAATCAATGCATTGCTTTTGGCTAAAAACGATCTTCCTAGAATGATGAGGATTGGTTGGGTACATTCGAAATGATCATATCCAAAACAACAAAATAAACCGGATAGTAAAAATTACCTACTTGAACAAACACATCCCCTACAAACACCCTTAGGTATTTTCATGCTTCTATCCGCCAATTGCAGAATCACAGAAGTATTTTTAAGTTTACCTAGGCCTAATAATTCATACAAAGTAGTAGGCAAATGGTTAACACTACTTCCAAAATCAAGAAATGCATGGTCATTTTTAGAGGTACCAATGGTGCATGTTATGATAGGTGATCCAGGATCCTTATATTTTAGGGGCATGTATCGCTTGTTTGGTCAAAAATGCCTTCTTAGTTTCATTCGATTTCCTCTTAACAGTGCAAAGACCTTTCAAAAATTTACCATACACCTGAATTTTTTTTATTGCATCAAGAAGAGAAATATTCACATTCACATTGACATGATCCAAGAGATAACATTTGACATGAATGCAGTCACCCAAGGAACATTAGAGCCTTTGCAATTGCCAACAGGCCCAGTCACACGCCAAAGAGCTAAGAAGATCACAGATGCAATAACGGGGCCAGAGTTTGCATATTATAGATGCATTCATCTTCTAGTTTTTACTTGCCTTATGAGATTGATTATGATTCTAATTCTTTAACTCCTATGGATTTATTATCTTTGATTCTTATTAAGCTTGGGAGTATGAAAGATAAAGGAAAGGCAGAGTTGGTGAGAATAATAGGTTTCCAACGCATTGTGTTTGACCCCGGCAATTGGATGTGGCTTTATATGCAAGAGGAAAAGATACAAGCATAACGAAGATCCAAGTTGCAACCAAGAGGGGATGGTCTATTTCAAGTCTTGGAACGGATTAATGACAATGCATATAAGCTAGATTTGCAAGGTAAGTACAACTATCTGCTACTTTTAATGTTTCTGACTTAACTCATTTTGATGCAGGTTCAGATTCGAGGTCGAATCCTTTTCAACAATGAGGGAATGACATGAGTCCAACCACACCAAAGACATTACAGGATGCAGCTAACAACTTGGAGGAACCCATGCAGTTGCCAACAGGTCCAATCACACGCCAAATAGCAAAGAAGATCAGAGAGGCGTTTGCGGGACTAACTTAGAGCTATGTGACCAGTTGCATCAACCAAGTCAAGTGCACACCGAGACAGATATGGGCATAACCAGAGAGGTCTCCGAGCTATTTCATTTGACCCAGATCAGCTCAGACTGAAGCATAGCAGAGCAGCTTCAGCACCAGCACCCTTTTGACCCGATTTCACCCATTTTTGGGACTATGTTGAATTCGGCCAAATGGGGGCATTTTGTCACTTGTGCTCGACATTTTGACTTATTTATGATGTAATTAGCATGGTTGACTATGCCATTAGGCTTAATTAATGCTTAGATTTGTACTTAGCCGGAAGCACGTCATTTACTATAATCATGTAAGCACCTATTAGCTTAAGTGAGATTATCTTCTATCTTTGTTTTAAGTTTATTTAGGTGCAAAAAGACCTTAATGGTCGTAGTTGAGGTGCTTGACTTAGGGCTTTTTGGTAATTTTAGCTCTTATGGTCATTTAGCCTTTTTAACTCTTTTGTAACCCTTATTATCTGACTCTTCTTTGTATTTTTGGTTTTTGGAAAACCAACGTAATATACAATATTGAAAGAGAGAAAACTTGAGCTTCCATGGCTATGGGCCACAACCTTGTTGAGGGAGGTTCCCCTTTTCAAGTTCCAAATTTGACTTTCAACTTGGCAACTTAGTGCTTCTCGGATTGCTAGCAAAATACAATCTGATTCATGCTTGTGGGTTATAATGGACGTGGTTTCATGGTGGTTAGGCGGCTGAACTTGGTTGGGTTTTGTTTCCTACAAATCGTATTCCAAAGTTCTTGGGGTTTTTGAAAAGAATGCTTGGGGGTTTGAGAAAGATGCTTGGGGGTTTGCTTGGTTTAAACCCAAGTGAGTTCTGTCACACATGCTTAAACACTTCAAAAAATTTCGAAGACATGTTTATTCAAAAAAGGTTTCACTGAAGGAGGAATATGGTATAGTGGTACGTTCATTAGAATTAGCATCTTTCTTTATGTACCATGAAGTTTGTATTGTTGGAAATTCTAATCCATGTCCCAAGATCAAAAGAGCAAACAAAACATATAAATGAATGAACAATATTGAAGTATGGCGGAATCATACTCACAAAGATCGGAATGCGGATGCGTTGATGAAACAAAAATTTTCTCCTTTGTGCAGTGAGGGTTTCGGCCAAACAGAAAAGAGAAGCTCCAAGCAATTTTTGATCCTTCCAAGCTCTAAGATTAGTTTCCCATAACACCTTTGTATGATCCCTTGATGGTGCTAGCCTTGTGTGTGATTTTATGTTCCAAACAAACACAAATTCTTCAAGTTTTTGCAACAAAAACAGAAAAGTGGAGAGGGCTGTGAGAGCTCACAGTTTCGGTCATGAGAGAATAGGAGAGAGTGTTATGATTTTTTGTTACAAAAATCAATTTATATTTATGCCATAATATTTATTAAATTAATAATAAACTTATGACACAAATCATGCAATGGCTTAGAGTGTCAAACACTCAAACTCCATGCAAAACCATTGAGTGTATTGTACACTATCACCATGCAATGTATTAACAATTAAATAATGCATAAAATGACATGTGTCATGTGGGCCCCACACAACCCAAATGAAAGTGGGCCCACGCGTACTCACGCGTTCGGGTTCGATATTTCCGAAATACCGAACTTTCGTCGCGACGTTAATTAAATCGAATTTAAATAAATAATTGCGCCTAGCGAAATTATTATTTACGTCGCTAACGAATTAATTCTAAATTAACTCGTTTGCCCGAATTAAAATCTAATTTTAATTTCGCGTCGAAATCGAATTTCGATTATTATATCGAATATAATAATTTTACGATTAATTCCAAATTAATCGTTCTCTCTCTATGTATAGTACTTTATCCAAGATAAAGTCTCTCCGTAATTAATCCAAGATTAATCGAGTTTGAATCATACGTCATTGGTGAATCTTCGGGAAGCGACCCAAGAGATCTCTGGATATGTTGGCAGTAAATACGGCCGTCAGATTATCCGAACACGTACGTACCAAGTACTACGTTTTTACCGATTTACAAGACAAGGTTAGCCTCTAGCAAAACGCCATGCCTACCCAATTCTCCAGAAATATTCTTATTGGAATATAAGATCTATAACAGGCGTAGTATACCGTAGTATAGTGTATACTGATCCAGTATCGGATGATCACATGTAAGGCCTGGGGCTGGAGATGTGTCTGCCCCGTACGATACATATATCGGACATCAAGCAACTAGTCTCTTTGAATCGGATAATCCTGACCTTGTCATATTATCCCGATGGTTGCAACCATTATAGAGTACTAGTTCTGTATCCTGCGCGATCATCATCTCCATATGTCTGAAGTGATACTTCCGTCTTGACATCACACCCAATACACTACGATTCCCGATAAACCTAGAAGAGGTGTACACAGAACCTGTTAAAGCCCTGGACGACCAAAACTAAAGTCTACCGATTGTCGCAAGTACTAGCGATGCAAGTCTCAGGTTAAGACCATATGCACCTACCCTGAAGCGGACTCCCATAGACACGCAGACATACTACCAATGGGATTCCGCGGGGTCTATCCAGAGCGAAGCTGTTTTCCGTACCATCGGTAAAACACAACCTCCTACCGCACTTGCATAAGTATCCAATACTCAAATATATGAGAACTATGCTGTTGTGCCCTCACAACACGCACAAGTGCAGTACTAGTCTATTCCGCATTATCGATGTCCAATCTCGATAATACTACGACTAGGGATATTTAATGATTAAACCTTTATGGATTGATACTGTCTCATATCATCTCAATCCGGAATTAATCATAGGGACTTTTACCATTTATATATCAAAGTAAATAAATTACAAAACGGTAAAAGGCAATTTCATTACTACATAGTTAATTTTGTACAATAATACAATATCATTTACAAAATAGTGACGCTATGGGTCATTACTGTCTAACAATCTCCCACTTGGCCTATAGCCAGTCACTCAAGCATCTAATACCTGAACTATGTACATGTCGCTCAAACTTTTCCCGAGGAATAGCCTTCGTCAGCGGATCTGCAATATTATCCTCTGATGCGATCTTTTCGATCTTCACATCGCCACGATGTATGATCTCTCGAATCAGATGGAATCGTCGAAGAACATGTTTGGATCGTTGATGAGACCTTGGTTCCTTAGCCTGTGCTATAGCCCCGCTATTGTCACAATACAATGGAACGGGCTCAGCTGCTAACGGAACTACTCCTAATCCAATTAGGAATTTACGGATCCAAACTGCCTCTTTTGCTGCTTCAGCTGCTGCAATGTACTCCGCTTCAGTTGTTGAATCGGCAACAGTATCTTGCTTGGAAGATTTCCAGCTCACTGCTCCGTTATTCAAACAAAATATGTACCCAGATTGCGACTTAAAGTCGTCTCTGTCGGTTTGGAAACTTGCATCGGTATACCCAGATACCTCAAGTTCTCCATCTCCATAGATTAAGAAAGCATCCTTAGTTCTGTTAAGATACTTAAGGATACTCTTAACCGCCATCCAGTGATCTTTACCTGGATCGGCCTGATATCGACTGCACATGCTCAAAGCATGGGACACATCAGGTCGTGTACATATCATGGCATACATGATCGATCCGACTGCCGAGGCGAACGGAGTCCGACTCATGTTGTCTCTCTCATCTTGTGTTTTAGGACACATGTCCCTAGATAGATAGACGCCATGTGATATTGGTAACAGTCCCCTCTTGGACTGATCCATGTTGAATCTCTTCAACACTTTATCAATATATGTACTCTGGGAGAGTCCAAGTAGCTTTCTAGATCTATCCCGGTAGATCTTTATTCCTAGAATAAAAGCTGCCCCTCCCAGATCTTTCATGGAGAATTTCAATGAAAGCCAAGCTTTCACCGACGTTAACATGGGAATGTCATTGCCGATAAGCAATACATCGTCGACATAAAGGACAATAAAAGTCAGTGCACTCCCACTAACCTTCTTATATACACAAGGATCATCTTCGTTTTGAATGAAATCATATTCTTTTATGATCTCATCAAAACGCTGGTTCCACGACCGCGATGCTTGCTTCAGTCCATAAATGGACCGATTTAACTTACAAACCTTGTTTGCAAGTCTAGGTGCGATAAAACCGTCAGGCTGTTGCATATAAACATCCTCCGAAAGGTTTCCGTTAAGGAAAGCGGTTTTAACGTCCATCTGCCATATTTCATAATCGTAATATGCAGCTATTGCAAGCATTATCCGAATGGATTTAATCATGGCAACGGGTGAGAAGGTTTCGTCATAATCAACTCCAAGTCGTTGACGATATCCCTTCGCTACAAGCCTAGCTTTGTACGTTTGTACGTTGCCATCCATGTCAGTCTTCTTCTTGAAGACCCATTTGCATCCAATAGGCTTTACGCCTTCTGGTGCATCAACCAGTGTCCAAACTTGGTTGGTATACATGGAATCCATTTCGGCCTTCATGGCTTCTTGCCATAAAGCGGATTCGATACCTTGTATCGCTTCCTCATACGTAGCCGGTTCATTATCCTCAATAAGATTAATATCTACATGAGGTGAGATCAGGAATCCATACCTCTCAGGTATTACCCTGACTCTCTCCGACCTACGCGGTCCTTGTGTATTTGAAGATTGTGGTTCAGTCTCATCCCAGATGGACTGTTCATGTTCCGTTGATAATTCATTGCCAAGAAGAACTATCACTACGACTTTCATCGAGTTCTACTTTCTTCCCACTAAACACTGCATTTAGGAATTCCTTCTCAAGGAAAACCGCATGTAGAGCAACAAATACTTTGTTCTCTTGTGGGTGATAGAAGTAATATCCTTTGGTTTCCCTAGGATATCCAACGAATAGGCATTTATCTGATTTGGGTTCAAGTTTGGTACCTTCCAAACGTTTAACGTATGCCCAGCAACCCCAAATCTTCAGGAATGAGAAACCCGGTTTCTTACCTGTCCATATCTCATATGGTGTCTGTTCAACAGACTTTGACGGAACCTTATTCAAAATAAGAACTGCACTGTTTAATGCATATCCCCAGAAGGAAATTGGCAGCTCAGTGCGACTCATCATCGACCTTACCATGTCCAACAAGGTACGGTTTCTCTCCGTTCGGACACACCATTTAATTGTGGTGTTCCAGGAGGAGTCCACTGTGAAAGAATACCATATTCTTTCAGGTAATCTTGAAACTCATTACTTAAGTATTCGCCACCACGGTCCGACCGTAATGTCTTAATACTCTTGCCTGTTTGTTTTTCAACTTCGTGTCGAAACTCTTTGAATTTCTCAAAAGTTTCCGACTTGTGCGTCATTAGATACACATAACCGTAACGTGATGCATCATCGGTAAAGGTTACGAAGTATCGATATCCACCTCTAGCCTGGCTAGACATGGGCCCACAAACGTCACTATGAACGAGGGCTAACAGTTCAGTGGCACGTTCACCTTTACCGCTAAAAGGTGATTTAGGCATTTTGCCTAATAAGCAAGATTCGCAGACGTCATATGAATTTGGATCAAATCCGTCCAAGTACCCACTCTTCGAAAGTGTGGATATGCGAGTCTTGTTAATGTGTCCCAGACGACAATGCCACATATAAGTTTCATCATTTGGATCACTCTTTTTAAGCCTTTTGTTTGTTAATTTATATGTAGGAGATTCATTTATATTCAAAATATAAAGACCATTATTTGCAACTGCAGTGCATATTTCTGCATCATTTTTATATAAATAACACCCAGTGTTTCTAAATACAAAAGTGTACCCATTTCGGGTTAACAAAGATACAGATATAATATTCCTAGTCAAACTAGGTACATAATAACAGTCATTTAGTTTAAGTACATGCCCCGAGGGCAGTTCTAATACAAAAGTGCCCACGGCCAAAACAGCAACAGGAGTTCCGTTTCCAACTCGTAGATCAATCTCCCCTGAAGCCAGAGTCCTGCTGTTCTGCAGATCCTGCACATCAGTACATATATGAGAACCACAACCAGAATCAAAAATCCAATTTTTAAAACTAGAAGTAGCCATGTTTATTTCAATAACAAACATACCAGAGGTCGGTGCCTTGCCCGCCTTGATCTCCCTTCTGATCGCCTTGTTCATGCGGCAGTCACGCTTCCAGTGACCTCTTTTGCCGCAGTTAAGGCATATGTCTTGTGACTTGTTCCTCGGCTTCCCAGAAGCCATCGGCATCTTGGCCTTGCCCTTGTTCTTACGCTTCTTCTTTTTCACCCCTCCAGTTGCCTTGGGCCCAGCCCTTGACGTCTGAGAGGTCGATGCAAAGTGCGCCTCGCGCTTGTTGCCTTTAAGAAGCTCTTTCTCTGACTCCTTAAGAATGGACAATAGCTCTCCAAGAGTATCGTCCGTATCCATCAACTTGTAGTTGATGATAATCTGCTTCCAAGTATCGGGAAGTGACTGTAAAAGCATGTCTACAGTCAGCTCAGCCTCCAAGACTATTCCCATCTTGGCCAGCTCATCAATGTCAGCTATCATTTGAGTCCCGTGGGCCTCAACTGAAGCGCCATCAGTCATACGGGAGCGAAAGAGTTTCTTCACCAACTCATACCTCTCCATCCGCTTATTAGTGCGGTGAAGATCCTTTAGTCTAGCCATCATATTATAAGGATCCAAGTCCCTATTCTGGCGACGAAAGTGTTGAGTCATGGAAGCAAGCATGATCGACTGAGTTGTATCACAATCATCGCTATGAGTTCTCCATAACTCCAGCTCAAGTGGCTCAGTGGGCCTCGGCCCGAGAGGTCTCTGTATGGTGTACAACAGCCTCTCTGCCCCAAGGACTATCCTCAGGTTCATTTCCCAGTCAGCAAAGTTCGTGCCCTTAAATACATTATCACCCATGATTATGTCTCGGACATTTCCTTTGTTTGCCATCTTAACTACGATAGTCCAACTATCTAGTTAACGATATATGGGTACAGTCAAACTGTTACAAGAAAAATAACATTTTATTAGTCCAACTAATGTTAAAATATTGACGAAATAAATTTTGTAAGCGCGTAAAGCTAAGTATCTGAATGAAATTGCAAATTCAATACTAGCCTCCCACTATTTTCTACAAGTCTCTAACCCTCTGTCGAGTACTCGGGAAATCCAATTTCCTAGTGGGCTAGGATCCCGTTAAATAACACACAACCTTGACTTTGGCCAACAAGTTGTATGATATTTAACTAGGTAGATCTCGAAGATCAATTGGATCCCATCCAATTCCTAGATCCGGTAGGTGGACATCCAAGTCCGAAACATATATATCTAATACATATGTCAATGTATCCAATACATTTTCCTAACCATTTCCTCTGAATCAACTAAGTCTTGGCTTTGGCACAACAAACTTAATGATTCCAGTTAAGCGGGACCCATTGACATGGAAAGTTTCGTAATCAATGTCGATGGACAAGAAGTGATCTTGACTTTGGCCAACAAATCACAACTTGGACAAGACACCGATATGGAACAAAACTCTCATGATTCAAACACATCCTCAATTGACAAAGGTCTTGACTTTGGCCAACAAACCAATGCCAATTTCGGATCTTGAGAAAGAATCACTCAACGGAAGGAAAATCGCTTAATATTGTTTGAGGGATTTTCGTGTAATTGGCAACCAATTAATTTATCTTTGTTAGGTCTCATCATCATACACCCTTAAGCATGCTTCTAAAACATCATAAAGCGCGTAAAGTAAAGTAATAGCGATATACGGATGGATATGAACAACAACTTGTTCCTAGAACAAATCACTCCCTTTCCTCTCCCCCGCTAGAACTATTCTACTCTTACCCAATTACATAATACAATAAGAGAAACCTCATTTACATTGAGGGAATTAGGTGAGAAGAGAATACAAAGAGACAATAAGAGAAAGGCTGGACACGCAGGTCCAATTTATAAATTCTAAATTTACAATAATTTCTAAAATTACCCTTCCCTTCTAATATCCATCCGATATACACTATTCATACATTACATCCACATTCATTCATTCAAGGCATGTTATACAACCAATCAAATCCAATTAATTAGTCTTTAATTAGGTGACAATACAATGTTCAAACAATTGTTTGCATTTGCGCGAGTCCAACTCAATTTGAGAATAAATACTTATAGTATGAATTCACGAATTATATCGAACTACTCGTCAAATCCAATTTAAGTCGTATTCAATACTAATCCTTATATTTAATTCCAAATTAAATATTTACACTTTTATTGTGCTTTTATGACTTAGATTCCAAATCTAATTCTATCGGGTCTCAAAGCCCAATCAACATCCAATGTCCGTTTAATTAAAGTCCGATGGGCTTTCAATTGATTTCATTAGGCTTGGGCCTTGGTCAATGTGGGTCAAACCCAATTTCCAAGCCCAAGGAATCACCCTCATTTGCCATAAAAATCAATATCAAGCCCATAAGGCCCAATTAAACATAAAAGCCCATTTATTACATTTGGACTTAATGGAGTGATTTAGGCCCATTTTTGGATCCAATCCAATTTGCCCAAACCTACTTGGTCCAACCAAGCCCATTATGTCCAAATATAATAGTTTTAGGCCCAATTCAAAATTAAGCCCAATTAATCAAATTTTAAAATTCCAAATTTTATAACTTAATTAATTAAAGTGTAATGTCATGATTAATCCTTTAAATCAATATTTCCAAAATATCAAATTAATCCATTAATCATATTTTTATCTTAAATACATGTCCAACATTATTTAATCAAAAATCAAGTCCCTAATCTTCTTCCATGCATTCGGCCAAGGTGATGAAAAATTACCGATTTCGTTTTCAATCCAATCGAATCACAAATCGTCATTTTATGTTCGTTTAAAGTCATCCAATGATCTTATAAACAACAAATCATCATCTCCATGGTCTAGGTAGTATTCGGCCAAGCCTCTCCAAGAGGGGAAAAATTAATCCAATTTATTTTTCATGAAATTGATAATGTATAACATAATGTAACATACATTTAAGCATACTTAATCAATCAAAATCATCAAATCATGCTTCAATCAATTTTGCCCAAATATTACCCTAATATATTTTCATGCTCTTTAAGCTCAATGATACCATTGTTGGAAATTCTAATCCATGTCCCAAGATCAAAAGAGCAAACAAAACATATAAAATGAACAATATTGAAGTATGGCGGAATCATACTCACAAAGATCGGAATGCGGATGCGTTGATGAAACAAAAATTTTCTCTTTGTGCAGTGAGGTTTCGGCCAAACAGAAAAGAGAAGCTCCAAGCAATTTTTGATCCTTCCAAGCTCTAAGATTAGTTTCCCATAACACCTTTGTATGATCCCTTGATGGTGCTAGCCTTGTGTGTGATTTTATGTTCCAAACAACACAAATTCTTCAAGTTTTTGCAACAAAAACAGAAAAGTGGAGAGGGCTGTGAGAGCTCACAGTTTCGGTCATGAGAGATAGGGAGAGTGTTATGATTTTTGTTACAAAAATCAATTTATATTTATGCCATAATATTTATTAAATTAATAATAAACTTATGACACAAATCATGCAATGGCTTAGAGTGTCAAACACTCAAACTCCATGCAAAACCATTGAGTGTATTGTACACTATCACCATGCAATGTATTAACAATTAAATAATGCAAAAATGACATGTGTCATGTGGGCCCCACACAACCCAAATGAAAGTGGGCCCACGCGTACTCACGCGTTCGGGTTCGATATTTCCGAAATACCGAACTTTCGTCGCGACGTTAATTAAATCGAATTTAAATAAATAATTGCGCCTAGCGAAATTATTATTTACGTCGCGCTAACGAATTAATTCTAAATTAACTCGTTTGCCCGAATTAAAATCTAATTTTAATTTCGCGTCGAAATCGAATTTCGATTATTATATCGAATATAATAATTTTACGATTAATTCCAAATTAATCGTTCTCTCTCTATGTATAGTACTTTATCCAAGATAAAGTCTCTCCGTAATTAATCCAAGATTAATCGAGTTTGAATCATACGTCATTGGTGAATCTTCGGGAAGCGACCCAAGAGATCTCTGGATATGTTGGCAGTAAATACGGCCGTCAGATTATCCGAACACGTACGTACCAAGTACTACGTTTTTACCGATTTACAAGACAAGGTTAGCCTCTAGCAAAACGCCATGCCTACCCAATTCTCCAGAAATATTCTTATTGGAATATAAGATCTATAACAGGCGTAGTATACCGTAGTATAGTGTATACTGATCCAGTATCGGATGATCACATGTAAGGCCTGGGGCTGGAGATGTGTCTGCCCCGTACGATACATATATCGGACATCAAGCAACTAGTCTCTTTGAATCGGATAATCCTGACCTTGTCATATTATCCCGATGGTTGCAACCATTATAGAGTACTAGTTCTGTATCCTGCGCGATCATCATCTCCATATGTCTGAAGTGATACTTCCGTCTTGACATCACACCCCCAATACACTACGATTCCCGATAAACCTAGAAGAGGTGTACACAGAACCTGTTAAAGCCCTGGACGACCAAAACTAAAGTCTACCGATTGTCGCAAGTACTAGCGATGCAAGTCTCAGGTTAAGACCATATGCACCTACCCTGAAGCGGACTCCCATAGACACGCAGACATACTACCAATGGGATTCCGCGGGGTCTATCCAGAGCGAAGCTGTTTTCCGTACCATCGGTAAAACACAACCTCCTACCGCACTTGCATAAGTATCCAATACTCAAATATATGAGAACTATGCTGTTGTGCCCTCACAACACGCACAAGTGCAGTACTAGTCTATTCCGCATTATCGATGTCCAATCTCGATAATACTACGACTAGGGATATTTAATGATTAAACCTTTATGGATTGATACTGTCTCATATATCATCTCAATCCGGAATTAATCATAGGGACTTTTACCATTTATATATCAAAGTAAATAAATTACAAAACGGTAAAAGGCAATTTCATTACTACATAGTTAATTTTGTACAATAATACAATATCATTTACAAAATAGTGACGCTATGGGTCATTACTGTCTAACAATAATTTCCTCCTTCATTTTTTCTTGCATCTTACTCAACGGTCACCCCTTCAATTTGTGCTGATGTTTTCCTATTTCTTAGTGCTCTATTGGCTTCTACTTATCCAAATTCAATGTCAATAATTGAGGAGAAATTCCCATGACTTTATTTCTTTGGAATTAGGATAGTTTGGGATGGAAATTTGTCATTTTCCAAAGTTTGAGTACGTTGAGCTAAAGACTTTTGAATGTTTTCTATAGCTTGGGAGTTAGCATCAGTTTTAGCTCGGATTTGTGTTGTTGTGGTAGTCAATTGGGATATGAGGTTGGCTTGGAGTTGGATGAATGAGTTTAATAAGGAGGCTAATTTGTCCACTTCATTGGTTGGTTCTCTTTTGGGTGGTGGGACATATGGCACAACTTGGTTTGGAAATGAGAGCTTGGTTTAGCATTGGTGGCGCAGATAGAGCTTGGCATTGAGGAGCTTGCATGTTTGTTTGATGATTAATTGATTCGTATTGATCATGAATAATCCTACAATTGAAGTTGGGGTGATTTCTCCACCAAAAATTGTAAGTGTTTCCATAGGGATTTTAATAAGACTTCTTTTGAAATCCTACGACATTAACTTGATTATGATCAATATGAGAACTTCTTTGAATGCGGGTAATGTTGGAAAATCATCCATAATGTGGCTCTTTGAATCACAAATAGTATAAATGATGGAATTGAAGAAGTCTTTGATTCAATTTGTTCGACGACCTTATGAGTTAGGATGCTTAGATGAGCATTTATATCATTCTCTAAAGCAAGGCGATGCTTCCCCTAATTGGAAGGTTTTGTGATCGGAATCAATCTATCATAAGCATTTCTAGTGTCCTATGATTAGGTTCTCTTAGATAAATAGTCAAAATAATTAAATGCCTTTTCGGGGCTTTTTTCAAAGAAAGTACTATTGTACATGGATTTAATAAGAGGGCTACCTGCTCCCACCTCCCCAAAATTCTCACCTCCTCTCTCTTACTAAAATGTCAAAATTACCCATCTCTTAATAAAAATCCATTCCCCCCCTATATATACACTTATTTAACACTACTTATTATATATATATATATATTTTTCACATCACACCACTTATATTTTTTTATTATTAATTAATTTTTTTTATTTTTTTTATTTTTTAAATTTATATTTTTTTGTTCTTTATATATCTAATCTTTTTTATTTGTTTAATAAATATTACAAATTTCATATTTATATTATTATTTTGTGTTCATTTATTCATTTAATTTTTGTGTGATTTTTTTAATTTATTCAACCTACTTATGTATTATAAAAATATTCTCATGTATATCAGATAAATATATATTTAAAAAAGAGTACAAATAACAATATAAAAAAATACACTTAAAAATATGGATACTGACTTACGATTAAATAAGACAAAACAACTTTTAATAAAGAAAATATAAAATCAGAATCAGAACTCTACACTACTCTTAATAAAGTAAATTTTTTTAATAAAGTAAAAGTAGATATGGATACTGATTCACGAAATTAAATAAGACAAATATTTTTAATAGAGTAAAAATAAAATCAGAATCAGAATCAAATAGACTATTTCAAAATTTATTTTATATTGTTAATTAAATTAAAAAATAATCAAAAAATTAAATTAATAAATAGTAAATTTGTAATATTTATTAAACAAAAAAATAGAAAAAAATACAAATTTGAAATTTAAATCCCAAAGAAAACTGACATAGTTTTGCGCCCTATAGGAAGGAAATTTTTCACTCAGCTGTGGGTAAATTTGAAATTTCCGGGGAGACAAGAGGAGGGGCGCATGTCAGAGGGGGTGGGAGTAGTAGTTTTCATTTAATAAATTGACTTAGCTTGGGAAAGAGTGCATCACAAAAGAAAATTAATAAGCCCCATTCTCGTAACTATGATGTGGACAAGCATTAAGAAGGTCCTTGAAGTGATCCCAACAGGCATAAAATATTTCACCATCCTTGTCACACCTCAGTTTCCCAAGACATGAACGATAGGAGACGACGATCTATCTCTCTGAGCCTCGTGACATGACATGCACTGTATAAGTTATGCCTGACTTACACATGCTTAACTTGCCATGAACTACCTGCTTATGCTTATCCTGAATTACTAGATGTATATTCTTGAATTACGTGAGTCACTTATTGCAAGTTGAACTTTACTAAAACCAGAAAACTCATGACCTAGCTACCTAACAAGCTTACATGATCATGTCTATCTTATGCAAGATAACACATAGAATATAGACCCATGACTAATATATTTACTGTACGTGTGAACCCTAATATTTTAGCCTAAGGACTGCATCAATTGATGTCCACCACCCCTAAGCGCGTCCTCTGCATGCATACCTAATGTACCTGTAAAAATCAAAACTGAAAAGCATAAGTCATGCAACGACTTAGTAAGTTCTAAAAGCAAAATGTATGTGAACTTGAGAGTGAATTTTTTATACATATTTAAAACTAGAAAGTTTTACGCCAAACTTGTATTCTGAATTATATGTGATAAGTGTTTGAAACCATATTACAATTCAAAACCTATGACATAACAACAAACTGAAACAAAGCAATGCAAACAAGTGACTTAGAAATCTTAATCTGGACATGAAAACTACAAAACGTAGAGACAAAGGTGTGCTTAAACACTACACCATGGACTGAAAATGTGAGTGTGAAAACATGATCTGAAACTGAACTTGAAATCATAACTAAATGTTTAACTTAAAGTGGAAAAACATAACATGTTCTGAAAACTTTATACATGTCTGTTTAACCGAATCTTGCAAAAACATAGTCATGAGCTAAAAAAAATAATATACAATGATCGGGATTGGGGTGCCTCTACATTGGCATACGTACCGGGATTGTGCCATCATCCTCATGTACGCTTGCATATATTATGAAACATGAAAAACCCACACCAATATCATAACCTAGGGGCGTAAAACTTACTTAGTAGGACCTAGCACCGCATAAGTATAGGAAATTGAATACTGAACATGTTGGGTCTTATGAGGGTGAGTAATACCCATAAGGCAATTTGATCGACCCGAAGCTCACTAACGCTGAGGGGACTGCTCGATACTGGTGGTTTGAAAATATTTTCTTTATCCTTATAAAAATATTTTCTGAAAACTTAACTGAAATCATAGAAATCCGGATATTGAAAACATATTTCATGAATAATGAGCTGAAAACATAAAATATGGAAAAATATGAACTAAAACTGGTAAATCATGAACTGAGGAACATAGGATGCAAATTTGACTGTACATGAAGACTTAAACTGTAAACATAAATATGATAATGTAAATATAAAAATAATGACATTATCTGAAAATATAAACATGAAACATGACATGACATCTGAAAAGAAAACCAACCGACGTAGACTGGAAACATACAAGCTTGACACATGGACTAATATCGTGAAATGTAACTCAATACGTGAACATATAATCTGAAATGTGTGAGTAAACATGAGAGCTACTCTGTGAATCCTATAACATGATTTAACTATGTATGACTAATTATGGGCATAATAATCGGGACATAACATAACTGTAACATCATGATCCCGAATGCAACATGTTTTGCAAATATGTAACTGTAATCTAAAAATGAGGCATGAAATGTAAAATGAGGGTAAGATGCAAGAACATGACGTTATATTTAACCTAAGTTACTCGGTAACACTATAACTTATGTTTTTAATGTAACATGCTCAAGGCATTGTAAAAGACACTAAAGTCATGATTCTAATTTAATATATATACGCCTATATCAATATAACATGAAATTTTTATGCTGCGTTACACCAAACAACCCATACCCATGGCTAATGCCTACCCAAACCCTTGGTGGCTCAAATTTAATATAATATAATCATGAATCATGTCACAAATCTCTACTTTATAAAGCATGATATTGTTCTATAATACATAACTTGAAGTCATGTCATGAACGTAAACTGATAGACATGCATAGATATACATTTAAGACATACGTGAAATTCATCATGAATGACATGCTTAAGTTATAAATTAAATATATAACTAGAACTGGTCATTGGTACTGTTGGACAATTATGACCCATAGCGTCACTATTTGTACAGATCATGGTGTTGTTGTACAAATTAACTATATAACAAAGGAGATTGATCTCTTATCATTTGTGATTAGATCACCAAGATATATAAATGATATGAGGTCCCTATGATTTGTTCCTGGATTGAGAATGATATGAGACAGTATCAGTCCACGAAGGATAAATCATTAAATATCCCTAGTCAGAGTATTATCGAGATTGGACATCGATAATGCGTAAAAGACTAATATTACACTTGTGCGCGTTGTGAGGGCTTAACGGCATAGTTCTCATATATTTGGGTATATGATACTCATGCAAGTGTAATATGAGGTTGTGTTTTACCGATGGTACGGGAAATAGCTTCGCTCTAGATAGACCCCCTCGGAATTCCATTGGTAGTATGATTATGTGTCTATGGAAGTCCGAAATCAGGGTAGGTGTATTTGGTCTTAACCTAAGACTTGCACCGCTAATACTTGCGACAATCAATGTACTTTGGTTTTGGTCGTCCAGGGCTTTAACGAGTTCTATGTACGCCTCTGCTGGGTATATTGAGAATCGTAGTGTGTTGGGTGTGATGTCAAGACGGAAGTATCACTTTAGTCATATGGAGATGATCGTCACGTAGGATACGGTACTAGTACTCTTGTGTACTGCAGTCATCGGGATAAAATGACAAGGTCATGTTTATCTGATTATAGAGACTAGTTACCAGACATCCGATATATGTTTCGTACGGGGTAGACACAATTCCAGCCCCAGGCCTAGCACGTGATCATCTGATACTGGATCGAAATATGCAATACTACATATACTACGCCTGATATAGATCCTATATTCCTGTAAGGATATTTCTGGAGAATTGGGTAGGCATGGAGCTTTGCTAGAAGCCAACCTTGTCTTGTAAATCGGTACAAATATAGTACTAGGTAGTTACGTGTTTGGATAGTCCGACGACCGTATTTACTGCCAACATATCTGGGGATCTCATGGGTCGCTTCCTGAAGATTCACCGATGACGTATGACTCGCACTTTAATTAATCTGGGATTAATTAGAAGAGAGAGAAAATTAATCTGGGATTAATTACGGAGATATTTTATCTGGGATAAAATATCAATTAAAGAGAGATAACGATTAATTTGGAATTAATCGATAAATTAATATATTCAATGTATTAAACGAATTGGATTTCGACGCGGAATTAAAATTAGATTTCAATTCGGGCGAACGAGTTAATTTAGAATTAATTCATTAGCGACGTGAATAGTGATTTCGCTAGGCGTAATCATTTAATTATGTCGCAACGGAAAATTCGTTAATTTGGAATTAGCGAACCCCAGCCCAAGAGTGTTTGCGAGCGCATTCGCATTTCAAATTCGAGTGCGGCACGCAAGTCACATCTAGCATCAAATCATTAGTCACATCAAGCGTCAACATCACTTGTCACTTTGAGTGATGTGATGTCTAGTCACTTTTGATGTGAATAGTGATAGATGTTGATGGAGGTGGTTGTGTGCATTAATTGCCAATTTTTGCTCCAAATCTTGTTGACTTTTGGAAAGGTATATACAACTTTTGGTCTTGATTTTGGTATAAGGTTTTTGAAACCAAAACACACAACTCTCTCTTCCTTCTCTCTCTCTCCACACACGCCCAAGGGGCTTCATTTCTTCTCTTCTGTTCAGCTCACTGCCGTGAGGTAAGGAAGCAAAGTGGGACATTTGTGGCAAATTTCTTGAGTGCTAGCTGTAGGCATTGTATTTTTGCATGTGAGTCCCTATGATGAGTCTCATTTGGAGGCACTACCTTTTTAGTCGATCGATGAAGTTGCGGGAAACGGTCGTCGGAAGGGAATCGGTATTTCGTTAAATTTTATCCGCTTGTTTAGCTCCAAGCTCAATCGTTGGACCTCCGTTTTAAAGCACCTTTGGCCTCAAAAACCTAGAACTATTTAACCTTGGCCCAAACCCCATCACCAAACCAACACAACACCTAGCCCATCACATTTGGCCCACACGCCCAAGGCCCTCAAAATACAACCCAATTAAATAAAATATTAATTAAATAATATACCAAATTAAATAAAATAATTAATTAAATCATATACCAAATTAAATAAAATAAAATCATATACCAAATTAAATAAAACATTAAATAAAATCATGCCTAATTAAAATCAATCAACAAAATATTATTCCTAATTAAAAAATATTGTATTCCTAACTTAACAAATATTATGCCTAAACAACAAAAATTAAATATATCCCTACCTAAATTAAATTAAGTCAAATCCAAATTAAAATCAAATTTTAATAAATCACTCACCAATTAAAGATAATTATCACCAAAAAATAAATATCCTTGCCTAAACTATTTAAATCAAATACCACACATCCCTTTATTATTTGATCCCTTTCCTTTTTAAATCCATGCAAACCATAATGCTTTCACACCTCTACCCTCTCACTATAAAAATAACACAAAACCTCATAGACATGCCCCCTATCTCATTCACGTCGTGACCAAAAACACCAAAGCAATAAACCCTAAATACTCATGCAGGCCTAATCATCTCTCCTCAGATTCACGACCAAAAACAAAATGAAACACAAACCCTAACCCTTCAGCGCATCCCTTCTCTCCATAACCCCACGCATGATCAAAACCTAATAAACAAGGCACTCACACAGCCCTTTCCCTCAACGTCCACTCACGCCCATTGCCATTAAACAACCCTCTTCATGAACCCATGCAGCGAACCACTCCCAAACGACACAAGCAACGCCACAGCACCATCTCCATAACAGCCACACTTTCACGTAATCAGCCCTCATAAGCCATCTGCCCTAGAACCGTAAGCAACTCTCCCTGACCAACACACCACGCTCATCACAAATCACGTCTTCACCGTGCACGTCACTTCCCTACACTGCCTCATAAGCCTCTTCACATGCCTCACCCTTCATATAACGCATATACACAACAGCTCTCTCAGCCTTCAACACGTCCTCACAGCCCATAATCCAGCCACAACCTTTAAAGCCACTGCCCAAACTGTACACAAAAAAACCTCACTGACAAGTCCCCTAAGTCATACTAAAAATAGACCCTGCACTGCCCTCCACTGTACGCCCAAATAGTCCACTGCACTGTCCTCCTTCAATGCCGAGAGAACCTAGAAACTACCCAGTAAAATAGTCCAGAAACCGCCCAAAACAGTCCCCAAAACACCCAAAATAGTAGCCTAAATGACCAAAAATAGTGACCAAAATACAGCAGCAAAACAGCAGCAAAACGGCAGTAAAACGGAGTCAAAACAGTAGCTTGAGCAGTGAAACAGTGAAGAGTGACGCAAACCAGTGAACCAGAAAAGTTACGGAGCTTTAACCCTTCCCATCACCGTGAAACACGAGTCCGAGAGTCGAGCGAAGAAAAAGGTTAGACCTGAGGACACTTTTCACATCCATTTTTATTCATATTTTTACTGTTTGTTGAATCTTATTTGCATGAATTGTAAAATGATGTATTTTGTGGCCCTTGAATAAAATGAAAAATGCGTCGCCTCTCGTGGTATATAGGATGGAAACCCGGACATAAATTTCATAGCCGATTCCTAATGGACGGTAGTATGATCTGTACTCGGGATACAACTCCACGTACCACTTGAGTAAACGACGCATATTTTATTTTATGTTGTTTTGATGTGTTTATTTTTCGTTATTTAATTTCTGCATGTTATTCGTTTTTGTAATGATGTGATCGAGCGCATGGGCTTAGTAAGTTGGATTAAAGGTACCCTATTTTGAGGGGTTAAAATCCTTTACCACGATGTTTTGCCGTGCCGGTTGATGTATATTCGGTTAAATGTAAGATGTGTTCAATCGGGTATACGAAGTCCGATATTGTTGTCTTTATTTTTTATATGCATTATGTGATCGAGCGTATGGGTCAAGTAAGTTGGATTAAAGATCCCCTATTTTGAGGGGTTAAAACCCTTTACCACGATGCTTTGCAGTGCCGGTTGATGTATATTCGGTTGAATGTAAGATGTGTTCAATTGGGTATACGAATTCCGATATTATTGTCTTTTTTTATATGCATTATGTGATCGAGCGCATGGGTTTAGTAAGTTGGATTAAAGGTCCTCTATTTTGAGGGGTTAAAACCCTTTACCACGATGCTTTGCCGCGCCGGTTGATGTATATTCGGTTGAATTTTTACGATGTATTCAATCGGGTATACGAAGTCCGATATTATTGTCTTTATTTTTTATATGCATAATGTGATCGAGCGCATGGGTTAGTAAGTTGGATTAAAGGTCCCCTATTTTGAGGGGTTTAAACCCTTTACCACGATGCTTTGCCGCGCCGGTTGATGTATATTCGATTGAATGTAAGATGTGTTCAATCGGGTATACGAAGTTCGATATTGTTGTCTTTATTTTTTATATGAATATGTGATCGAGCACATTGGCTTAGTAAGTTTGATTAAAGGTCCCCTATTCTGAGGGGTTAAAATCCTTTACCACGATACTTTACCACGCCGGTTGATGTATATTCGGTTGAATTTAAGATGTGTTCAATCGGGTATACGAAGTCTAATATTGTTGTCTTATCTTTGTACATAGTGTAATGAAAAGCGCAATGGGCTTATGGTGTTGGACTAAAAGGTTCTCAATTTGGGGGAAGAAAAGCCTAAAAGGCTGCATTTGCCATGATATTTACCGCGTCTTTCATCTATTGATTACATCATATAACCTTGTCTTGGCTCAATCTATTATCATTGGTGTACCCATGTCATGATAGCATTTGGGCATTATTTCTCGTGGTATATAGGATGGAAACCCGGACATAAATTTCATAGCCGATTCCGAATGGACGGTAGTATAATCTGTACTCGGGATACAATTCCACGTACCACTTGGAAAAAGGCCCACGCACGTGTGTGTCAAGTCTAGATATCTTTTCTGCATCACATCACGACATGTCTATTTTAGCGTATAGTTGTCTCTTTTTACCTTATGCATTTGTATTACCTCTTTAGTTATCTATTTCCATTATGCGCTTAATTGTCTTTCCTTAATATGCATGCTTGTAATAATGTTATTTGTTTGCACTTTTGTGTCTACCAATGTGAAATTGTATGCTTTCCGTATGTCAATTTATCTTTATGCATGAATTCGGACATAGATTATATGCAAATAGGTTGTATGTAAATATGAAAATGTGTTATATGTAAACTTAGATATGAACTTTGTACCTATGCATGCAAACTTAGGAGTAAATTATCCTTGGAAATATGTTGCTTAGGCTTGGTAAGATTATTGCACAAATCATTTTATTACAAGTGGCATAAGTAAGGGACCATTCCGAACCCAACGGTTTGAGGTCTTCCATTGCGATGGGTGAGTCCGGCCTTAAATCTTTGTCCCGGTTCACATCGGGTGGCGACTCCATTATTCTCCGGTTTAGTCCCCCGCGGGCTACTCCGTACTCCCAACCGGCCGCGAGTCCAGGATAGCATACGTCGCCCAATTTATGTTCCCACAGTCTGGCGACTCCACTGGGGATAGAGAATCGGCCCCGAAATAATTTCTTGTAATATTATGATTTGTGCTTTAATTGACCGTGTCTACCGTGGGTTAAAATGGGTTTAATCAAAGGCATTTTGAGGCTAGGTAATGGTTTGGTGTCTTTCTTCACTCACTACGTTTGTGAAGGCACCTAGATAAGCATCTACTCGTAGCCTACGGTGATAGATTAATTTGGAGGACTCGTTGTTTATTCCTGACACCAAGCGATAAGAGCCTAAGAGGCTTGGGTACATAAGAGAGCCTTGCTCCACCCTCCCTCTGGGGAATCTACAACGGGAAGTCCATTTAACAGTCAGTCACACACCATAGCTCGTTGGCACATACCTTAGGGTATAAAAAGGTGCGCTTACTTGGTCGCTTGAATCCTTGAGTGGGAAGACCTAGTTGTGGGCAATCCTTCGTCAGTGAGAGCCTTTGTCTACACTCTTGCGAACCCATACGTAGACCGGAGTTGTATGACCTATAGCAACTATTTCCTTGTGCTTGTGGACCATCCTCATTTGGATGCAGTTGGCTTCTTGTCAGAAATGCGAACTTGTTGGGTCATTTAAACTGGGACGAGTTCGATCCTATGACAATTGGGCCAAAATCTCCTGAAATGTCGATGTGCCGCTCTGTAGAAATTATTGCTTTATGACTGGATTATCTATTGTATGCTTGTGTTTAGGAACATTGTCATTTGGATCCATTTAAACTGGGACATGAACACATCTTATGATGATTGGGCCAAAAGCTTCTAAAACGCCAATGGGCCATTATATGCTTGTGTTTGGGAACATTGTCGTTTGGATCCATTCGGACCTTTTGTTATGAGGTATGGGCTTGTTGGGCCATTTAAACTGGGACAAGAACATATCTTATGATGATTAGGCCAAAAGCTTCTAAAACGCCAATGGGCCATTATATGTTTGTGTTTAGGAACATTATGATTTGGATACGGTTGGACTTCTTGCCATGAGATGTGAACTTGTTGGGCCATTTAAACTGGGACGAGTTCACTCCTATGACAGTTAGCTCAAAAGCTTCTAAAATGATGATGGGCCGATTTGTGTGAGAATTTTAATGAGTTGATATATTTTATGTATCACATGCATCTCATTCACCTCATGCATACATGCATCATGCTAACCCTTGTGTTCAAAAAGCCATCATAGATTCCCGTTGGGTTAGGGGAGAGGGAAGACACACCAAAAGGCCAATAACAAATATGAGTGGATCAGAAAACGAAATATCTCGCGTGGATCAGTTGGATATTGGTTTCGCCAAAATGACTGAATAACAACAAGCTTTGACTGCTACCATGTTTAATATAGATGTACCCCGTGTTGGGGGAAGTTTTGAAAATATGAGGCGCGAGGAGCCTCCGAATGGGATGGGGGATGATATCCCCACTTTTTATGATGACATGGCAGAGTATGCAACAGGCAAAGTGATTGGGTCTCAAGCAAAATTTCAGAAGCTTCAGGATTAGGTTGAAACAGTTACCCGCAAAATGAGGGGTAAACATGAAGAGTTGTTAGATTATGAGGCAATGACCTTCGAAGAACAATTGCCAGCTCAGTTCAAGATGTCAGATATGGCTAAGTTCAACGGAAATGGGGATCCGAGTGTCCATCTGCGGCAATATGGCTCAGTGATGAGTTCAGTGGGCCTGTCACAGAGCCAAGTCCAAAATATGTTTGGGATGTCACTCGAGGGGGCACCTGTAGTGTGGTATCACAGCCTTGAGAAAAAGGTTAGAGAAGATTGGAGGGAATTGGCAGATGCATTTCTAAAACAGTATGTTATGGACTTGGAGATTGATTTGTCACTCCGAGATCTGGAGAACACTAAGCAGAAGCTGGAGGAGAGCTTCAAGGAGTATGTAGACCGCTGGAGAGGTCAACTTTTGAAAATGCAGACTCGGCCTTCAGAGAAAGACCAAATTAAGATGATTATCAAGGGTACTTATCCCTCCATCTATGGTAAGCTGAGGAGGATGACCTCCATGATTGCAGATTTTGGACAGTTGAGGGAGACTGTCATGGACATTGAAGAAGAGGAGGCGGAAAACCAGAAGTTCTATGGCCAGAATAGAAGGACTTTTGGGGGGCATTCTGAGTCTAAGCCCACTACTGTCGAGGTTGCTTCCATCAAGAACCGGCATTTCTCTAACCTGGGGAAGCCTTTATCTAAGGTGCTTGAGAAGTTGAAGGGACAAGGACTCCTGAAACCCTTAGAGCCTAAACCACATCCAGATCCTATACCACCCAACCTTGACCTAAGCCTGTACACTTCCATCAGAGGAGAGGCCACGAAACTGACAACTGCACCCACCTTAGGCATGAGGTCCAAAACCTCATTGACTCCCATAAAATACCCAATCTAGAAAAAGAACAACCCAACACTCACATGAACCCTCAACCATAAAGCCACTCAACCACCCAGGCTTCTTGCATTGAGATAAAGGATAACAGTGAAGAACCATAGGTCAAGGAAGAAGGCAATGTTGCGAATGATGAAGTCATTCCTCCTAGTTTATTTGATCATGCATTTTTAATATAGACATTGATTTAGTCTACATGTTCGAACCATTTTCTTTAATGATAATAAAGACGTTCATTTCGCTAAATCTCTTATGCAATATGAGTATATTTGAAAAAAGTATTCAACCTGGGTACTATGAAATTCAGTGATGTTTAGAACACGGGGAATCCTCGGAATAAGCAAGCAGAAAATATAAGATAGCCATTCAGAAATTGGGAAATGAGAGTAGTGAGAATCTCAGACTTGGAAGAGAATTAGTTCACCGAGCCGATCAACGTAGACAGATTGAAGCAGTGGCTTGCCTGAGAAAAAGAAGACTGAGCAGTCACCAAGAGAATTGGCAGAAGACCTAACCTGACGGGATAGGAACATTCATGCATGCATACACGTAACACATTTTACATCCTTTTGTGTTTGTTTTGTTTTGTGTTCACAGGTTTTGAAGAAGAAAAGAGAAAGCGTCAAATGCAAGCCAACTAGAAGCGACAACAGTACAATGTCAGCAGTTTTCATGAATGAATCACAATGGCGAGGCCTTTATCAATATCAGTCTGGGGGGCGAGGCCCATATCAATATCAGTTGGGGGCGAGACCCACATCAGTATCAGCTGGGGGTGAGGCCCATATCAGTATCAGTTTGGGGGCGAGGCCCATATCAGTATCAGTTTGGGGGCGAGGCCCATATCAATATCAGTTGGGGGCGAGGCCCACATCAGTAACAGTTGGGGCGAGGCCCATATCAGTATCATTTTGGGGTGAGGCCCACATCAGTCTCAGCTGGGGGTGAGACCCATATCAGTATCAGTCTGGGGCCAAGGCCCATATCTGTATCAGTTGGGGGTGAGGCCCGCATCAGTATCAGTCTGGGGGCGAGACCCATATTAGTATCAGTTGGAGGCGAGGCCCACATCAGTATCAGCTGGGGGCGAGGCCCATATCAGTATCAGTTTGGGGGCGAGGCCCATATCAGTATCGGTCTGGGGCGAGGCCCATGTCAGCATCAGTTTGGGGATGAGTCGCAGGGCCGAGGCCCACATCAGTATCAGTTTGGGGATGAGTCCCAGGGCCGAGGCCTACATCAGTAACAGTTTGGGGATGAGTCCTAGGATAGAGGCGCACATCAGTATCGGTTTGGGGATGAGTCTTGAGGGTCGAGGCCCACATTCGCATCGGTTTGGGGGTGATGCCCATATCAGTATTAGTTTGGGGTCGAGGCCCACATCGGTGTCAGTTTAGGGGCGATGCCCACATCGGTATCGGTTTGAGGGCGAGGTCCATATCACATCATGCATCCATACATACATGCATACATATCACATACATACAATTTTTGTTTTGGTATTCGCAGGATTGTAGCGGCAAAGACTACCTCATCAAGTAACAGTTCAAAAATGAGCCACATTCTCGGACAGCACGGTTCAGAAATGGACCGCTACTACAACAGAGGCCGAAAATGGCGCTCCAAAATGGAGCACACACAACAGATGCAGAAAATGGCGTTCCAAAATAGAGCACACACAACAAATGCCGAAAATGGCGCTCCAAAATGGAGCACACATAATAAATGCCGAAAATGGCATTCCAAAATGGAGCACACACAACAGATGCCGAAAATGGCATTCCAAAATGGAGCACACACAGCAAATGCCGAAAATGGCGCTCCAAAATGGAGTACACATAACAGATGCCGAAAATGGCGTTCCAAAATGGAGCACACACAGCAGACGCCGAAAATGGCGCTCCAAAATGGAGCACACACAACAAATGCCGAAAATGGCACTCCAAAAATGGGGCACATACATCAGATACTGAAAATGGCACTCCAAAAATGGAGCACAGTTCTAAAAAGGACCACCAGATCAACTCATTTCGAAGCAGCAGGCAAGTCAGGTGGCAGCTGGCGAGCCAGGTAAGTGAAAATGCATTGCATAACTTTGATTTGATTGTCACTGTTACACATTACACAAGTCCCATCAAAGTGGGGGCGACTGTAGGCATTGCATTTTTGCATATGAGTCCCTATGATGAGTCTCATTTGGAGGCACTACCTTTTTAGTCGAGGAAGTTGTGGGAAACGGTCGTCGGAAGGGAATCAGTATTTCGTTAAATTTTATCTGCTTGTTTAGCTCCAAGCTCACTCGTTGGACCTCCGTTTTAAAGCACCTTTGGCCTAAAAAACCTAGAACCATTTAACTTTGGCCCAAACCCACTCACCAAAACAACACAACACCTAGCCCATCACACTTGGCCCACACACCCAAGGCCCTCAAAATACAACCCAATTAAATAAAATATTAATTAAATAATATACCAAATTAAATAAAATAATTAATTAAGTCATATACCAAATTAAATAAAATATTAAATCATATACCAAATTAAATAAAACATTAAATAAAATCATGTCTAATTAAATTCAATCAACAAAATATTATTCCTAATTAAAAATATTGTATTCCTAACTTAACAAATATTATGCCTAAACAACAAAAATTAAATATATCCCTACCTAAATTAAATTAAGTCAAATCCAAATTAAAATCAAATTTTAATAAATCACTCACCAATTAAAGATAATTCTCACCAAAAAATAAATATCCTTGCCTAAACTATTTAAATCAAATACCACACATCCCTTTATTATTTGATCCCTTTCCTTTTTAAATCCATGCAAACCATAATGCTTTCACACCCTCTACCCTCTCACTATAAAAATAACACAAAACCTCATAGACATGCCCCCTCTCTCATTCACGACAGTGACTAAAAACACCAAAGCAATAAACCCTAAATACTCATACAGCCCTAATCCTCTCTCCTCAAATTCACAGCCAAAAATAAAATGAAACACAAACCCTAACCCTTCAGCGCATACATTCTCTCTATAACCCTATGCATGATCAAAACCTAATAAACAAGACACTCACACAACCCATTCCCTCAACGTCCACTCACGCCCATTGCCATTAAACAACCCTCCTCATGAACCCATGCATTGAACCACTCCTAAAAGACACAAGCAACGCCACAACACCATCTCCATAATAGCCACATTTTCACGTAATCAGCCCTCATAAGCCACCTGCCCTAGAACCGTAAGCAACTCTCCCTGACCAACACGCCATGCTCATCACAAATCACATCTTCACCATGCACGTCACTTCCCCACACTGCCTCACAAGCCTCATCACATGCCTCACCCTTCATATAACGCATATACACAGCAGCTCTCTCAGCCTTCAACACATCCTCACAGCCCCTAATCCAGCCACAACCTTCAACGCCACTGCCCAAACTGTACACAAAAACCTCATTTACCAGTCCCCTAAGTCACACTAAAAAAAGAACCTGCACTGCCCTCCACTACATGCCCAAACAGCCCACTGCACTATCCTCCTTCATTGCCGAAAGAACCCAGAAACTGCCCAGTAAAATAATCCAGAAACCGCCCAAAATAGTCCCCAAAACACCCAAAACAGTAGCCTAAATTACCAAAAATAGTGACCAAAATACAGTAGCAAAACAGCAGCAAACCGATAGTGAAACGGAGTCAAAATAATAGCTTGAGCAGTGAAACAACGAGGAAAGAAGCAAACCAGTGAACCAGAAAAGTTACGGAGCTTTAACCCTTCCGATCACCGTGAAACGCGAGTCGGAGAGTCGAATAAAAAGGTTAGACCTGAGGGCACTTTTCACCTCCATTTTTATTCATATTTTTACTGTTTCTTGAATCTTATTTGAATGAATTGTAAAATGATGTATGTGTGGGCCCTTGAATAAAATGAAAAATGCGTCGCCTCTCGTGGTATATAGGATGGAAACCCGGACATAAATTTCATAGCCGATTCTGAATGGAAGGTAGTATGATCTATACTCGGCATATTTTATTTTATGTTATTTTGATGTGTTTTTATATTCGTTATTTAATTTTGCATGTTATTCGTTTGTGTAATGATGTGATCGAGCGAATGGGCTTAGTAAGTTGGATTAAAGGTCCCCTGTTTTGAGGGATTAAAACCCTTTACCACGATGTTTTGCCGCGCCGGTTGATGTATATTCGGTTGAATGTAAGATGTGTTCAATCGGGTATACGAAGTCTGATATTATTGTCTTTATTTTTTATATGCATTATGTGATCGAGCGAATGGGTTTAGTAAGTTGGATTAAAGGTCCTCTATTTTGAGGGGTTAAAACCCTTTACCACGATGCTTTGCCGCGCCGGTTGATGTATATTCAGTTGAATGTAAGATATGTTCAATCGGGTATATGAAGTCCGATATTATTGTCTTTATTTTTTATATGCATTATGTGATCGAGCGCATGAGTTTAGTATGTTGGATTAAAGGTCCCCTATTTTGAGGGGTTAAAACCCTTTACCACGATGCTTTACCGCACCGGTTGATGTATATTCGGTTGAATGTAAGATGTGTTCAATCAGGTATACGAAGTCTGAAATTATTGTCTTTATTTTTTATATGCATGATATGATCGAGCGCATGGGCTTAGTAAGTGGATTAAAGGTCCCCTATTCTGAGGGGTTAAAATCCTTTACCACGATGCTTTGTCGCGCCGGTTGATGTATATTCGGTTGATTGTGAGATGTGTTCAATCGGGTATACGAAGTCCAATATTGTTGTCTTTATCTTTGTACACATTGTAATGAAAAGCGCAATGGGCTTATGGTGTTGGACTAAAAGGTTCTCCATTTGGGGGAAGAAAGGCCTAAAAGGCTACCTTTACCACGATATTTGCCGCGTCTTTCATCTATTGATTGCATCATCTATCCTTGTCTTGGCTCGATTTATTATCATTGGTGTACCCATGTCATGATAGCATTTGGGCATTATTTCTCATGGTATATAGGATGGAAACCCGGACATAAATTTCATAGCCGATTCCAAATGGAAGGTAGTATGATCTGTACTCGGGATACAATTCCACGTACCACTTGGAAAAAGGCCCACAACCGTGTAGGTCAAGTCTAGATATATTTTCTGCATCACATCACGACATGTCTATTTTAGCGTATAGTTGTCTCTTTTTACCTTATGCATTTGTATTACCTCTTTAGTTATCTATTTCCATTATGTGCTTAATTGTCTTTCCTTAATATGCATGCTTGTAAGAATGTTATTTGTTTGCGCTTTTGTGTCTACTAATGTGAAATTGTATGCTTTCCGTATGACAATTTATCTTTATGCATGAATTCGGACATAGATTATATGCAAATAGGTTGTATGCAAATATGAAAATGTGTTATATGTAAACTTAGATATGAGCTCTGTACCTATGCATGCAAACTTAGGATTAAATTATCCTTGGAAATATATTGCTTAGGCTTGGTAAGATTATTGTACAAATCATTTTATTACAAGTGGCATAAGTAAGGGACCATTGAAAACCCAATGGTTTGAGGTCTTCCCTTGCGAGGGGTGAGTGCGGCCTTAAATATTTTTCCCGGTTCACACCGGGTGGCGACTCCATTATTCTCCGGTTTAGTCCCCCGCGGGCTACTCCGTACTCCCAGTTGGGCCGCGAGCCCGGGACAGCATGCGTCGCCCAGTTTGTGTTCCCACACTAGCACACTTTTGAGTCATGCGAAGGTGGTAGGGAAGTCCACCCATGAGCTTGGAATCACCATGACAAAGCTTGGAGCTTGGAGGAGAACCAAAAAGCCGAAAATGGAGGACACCATTTCAGTGGACTGCCGAGCTTGACAGTGAGCAGAAATCATTTTTTGTTCATTGTTGTGTCGCTCAACCGATCATTGTGAGTATTCTGCAACTTCCTTTGATTGTATTCGCACTTATTTTATGCTTGTTATTCGATCCTCGGGACCGTAGAACTCCAACAATGGTATCAGAGCGGAGTAAAAGCATGAAATTTGACTTAGGGTTAAAATTTGGGTAAATTAATTTTGAACTTGATTTTATGAAATTGGATGAATGAATATGCTTAAATGTGTTTTATTTGAGGATTGATTGGATCAATTTGATGAAATGTTGTTTGGAACAAATTTTCTCAAATATCTTAGCTTGGCCGAGAATGACATAGCCCTAATTCTTGGTGATTTTGATTTTTTGATTCATTGGATGAGTTAGAATCATGTTGGGGATATTTATTTAATATTGAATTGGATTCAATTGGATTGGATTAAAATTCGACATAATTTCCCCACAAGCCGAGAGTTGATAAGCATGATTGCGTTTGATTTTTTGTTAAATTGTGTTGGATATGATTTAATGTTGATGAGCATGATTAATTGTACAAATTTGGTGTTTTGGAAATATTTATTTGGGTAATTAATAATGCTATACACTTTGGTAATTAAATTGGGAATTTGGAATTTGTAATTTAATTATATTGGGCTTAAATTAGATTTGGGCTTGAAATATTGTTATTGGGCTTATTGGGCTTGGTTGTACCTGTTGGTTTCTATTAAGGTCCCAAGATCAATAATAAGCATGAATCAAGTGCGAATACAAATCAAAGAAGTTGTGGAATACTCACATCGATCGGTTGAACGACACGCGACGAACAAAAATGAAATTTCAGATTCTGCCTTTGAACTGGTTCGGCAGTGAGCAGAAACAACTCACTAGTTTGGCCTCCATTTGGTCCTTCGTCAAGCTCCAAGCTTCATCGAATGGTTCCCAGCTCATGGGTGGAATTCCCTATCACATTCGCATGTCTCGTAAGTGTGATAGCACTTGAGATTTTGCCACAAAATCCCACTATTGCTTCCCTTCTTGCTCGACATTTCCAGAAAATACAGTGAAGAAAATAGCCACCAAGGGCGTGAGAGAGAGGCGAGAAAAAGAAAGAAGAGAGAGTTGTGTTTTGGTTAAAGAAAATTGTGTATCTAATACCAATTTTGAATTTCCAAAATTCAATTAATAATTTTCTCTTTCCAAAAGTCAAGCATTAATGCCAACCACCACATCCATCAACTCACATCAATCCATCAAGTTGTCAAGTCACATCACTCAAAGTGACATGTGATTTTACTTGATGCGACTAATGATTTGACGCTTGATTTGACTTATGTGCCGCACTCGAATTCGAAATGCGAATGCACTCACAAATAATCTCGGGCTCAAGTTCGCTAATTCCAAATTAATGAATTTTCCGTTGCATCGTAATTAAATGATTACGCCTAGCGAATTCACTATTCACATCACTAATGAATTAATTCTAAATTAATTCGTTCACCCGAATTAAAATCTAATTTTAATTCCGCGTCGACATCTAATTTCGTTTAATATATCAAATGTATTAATTAATCGATTAATTCCAAATTAATCGTTATTCTCTCTTTAAATGATATTTTATCCCAGATAAAATATCTCCATATTAATCCCAGATTAACTTTCTCTCTCTTCTAATTAATCCCAGATTAATTTAGAGTGCGAGTCATACGTCATCAGTGAATCTTTAGGAAGTGACCATGAGATCCCCAGATATGTTGGCAGCAGTAAATTCGGTAGTCGGACTATCCGAACACGTAAGTACCTTGTACTATGTTTTACCGATTTACAGACAAGGTTGGCCTCTAGAAAAAGCGCCATGCCTACCTGTTGGATAATATGACCCATAGCGTCACTATTTGCACAGATCATTGTGTTGTTGTGTAGCAAATTAACTATGTAATAAGGAAATTGCACTCTCATCGTTTGTGATTAGATCACCATAGATATATAAATGAAGAGAGGTCCCTATGATTAGTTCCGGACTGAGAATGATATGAGACAGTATCAGTCCCCAAAGGTTTAATCATTAAATATCCCTAGTCGTAGTATTATCGAGACTGGACATCGATAATGCGGAATAGACTAGTATTGCACTTGTGCGCGTTGTGAGGGCACAACGGCATAGTTCTCATATATATAAGTATTGGATACTTGTGCAAGTGCGATAGGAGGTCGTGTTTCCACGATGGTAACGGGAAACAGCTTCGCTCTGGATAGACCCTTCGGAATCCCATTGGTATTATGACTAGGTGTCTATGGGAGGCCGAAATCAAGGTAGGTGTGTATAGTCTTAACCTGAGACTTGCATCGCTAATACTTACGACAATCGGTAAACTTTGGTTTTGGTGGTTGGGGATCTTAACTGGTTCTGTTTCACCTCTTCTGGGTTTATCAGAGAATCGTAGTGTATTGGATGTGATGTCAAGACGGAAGTGTCACTCCAGTCGTAATGGAGATGATGTCACGCAGGATACGGTATTAGTGCTCTTAAAGTGATGCGCATCCAATCGTGATATTATGACCAGGTCATGAATATCCGATTATAGAGACTAGTTACCAGACATCCGATATGGTTTCGGACGGGGCAGACACTTATCCAGCCCCAGCCCTAGCACGTGATTATCCGATACTGGGCCAATATACACATACAATTGTATACTACGCTTGATACAGATCTAGATATTCTTTGATGAATATGTCCGGAGAACTTGGGAAGACTTGGTGCTTGCTAGGAGTCGACCTTGTCTCGTAAATCGGTAGAACGTAGTACTTGGTACGTACGTGATTCGGGCACTCCGACGACCGTATTTACTGCCAACTTATCCGGGGATCTCATGGGTCGCTTCCCGATAATCCACCGATGACGCACACTTGCACTCTTGAATAATCTGGGATTATATAGAGAGAGAGAAAATTAATCTAGGATTAATAACGGAATTTTTATCCGGGATAAAATGTCGTCTAAAGAGAGAGAACGATTAATTCGGAATTAATCGATGTATTAATATATTCGATATATTAGACGAAATTAGATTTCGACGCGGAATTAAAATTAGATTTTAATTCGGGCAAACGAGTTAATTGAGAATTAATTCGTTAGCGACGTAAATAATAATTTCGCCGGGGCGATCGATTATTTATTTAATTCGATTGAATTAACGTCGCGACGTAAGCTCGGTATTTCGGAAATATCGAACCCGAACGCGTGAGTGCACGTGGGCCCACTTTCATTGGGAACGTGTGGGGCCCACATGACACATGTCATTCTAATGCTTTGCATGTAGATTGTGTACATTGTACTCAATGTCATTGCATGTAGATAGTGTGCAATGCACTCAATGTTATTGCATGGAAATTGAGTGTTTTATACTCTAAGCCATTGCATGTTATGTGTCATAATTTTATTATTAATTAATAAATTATGGCATAAATATAAATTGATTTTTGGTAAATCATTTTAAATAACATAACACAAATTCTTCTCTCTCTATTTCTCTCTTCTCCTCACGAAATTCACAAGGTGTGGACTGTTTTGGAAGCCAAAAACCGTGAGCTAAAGGGAAGCAAGAGTGGTTTCTCATGGTGAGAAATCAAGTGCTAGCACACTTACAAGTCTTGCGAAGGTGGTAGGAGGTTCGACCATGAGACGGGATCCATCCGACGAAGCTAGGAGCTCCGTTTCTTCACTTATTTTTCTGTTTTTGTAGGCAGTGGACTGCATGCAGTAGGCTTACATGGCAGTGCGTTTTTGGGGTTCATTTGTCTTCAAATCGACTCTACCGATCAATGTGAGTATTCCGCTACCTCCGTTGATGTGTTCACACATAATTTCATGTCTTGATTTGATCTTGGGACCTTAGAATTTACCAACAATGGCATCAAGAGCTTATGTTGCAAGCATGAAATTTGTAGGGTTTAAAATTTGGGTAAATGTTTGTTGAGCATGATTTGAATGAATTGTTTGTTTGAGTATGCTTATAACATGTTTAAATTCATTTTGGTTGGACTAATTTGATGAAAAATGATTTGGAATTATTTTCCCCAAATTATATGCCTTGGCCGAATGCAAAATTGATTTTGAATCATTGGAATTTTGTTGATTTTAATTCATTGGATGAGTTAAAATCATGTAGGATGATGTTAATTTAATGTCAATTGGATGTACTTTGAATATGAACATAAACCCTAAATTCATGTGTTGGCCGAATGGTGTGATGAAATTGATTGAAGCATTTTCTTGTGAAATTTGATGAATAAGAATGCTTACATGTATATAGAATGATGTTACATGGAATCAATTTTATGAAAAATGCATTGGATGATTTTTCCCCAAAAATTCCACCTTGGCCGAATGTGATATGCCCTAATGTTGTCTTGGAATTTTGGTTTTGTGACATTGGATGTGTATAAAATCAAATTGGATGTGATTTGATGTCGATTGTAGGTTCGATTGGATCGAAACCAAATCGGACACAAAATCCCTCCTTGGCCGGAGAGCATGAAAGCATGATGTAAATGGATTTGATTTTTCATTATGTGTGTTTGACATGTGATAATGAATTGAATATGATTAATAAGACTAATTGGGTTTTAAAAATGTTGATTTAGTTGATAATCATATAATGCACTTTAGCTAATTAAATTGCGTAATTGGATTAGTGTAATTTAATTATTTAGGCTTAAATGGATTTGGGCTTGAATTGTTGTATTTGGGGCTATTGGGCTTGATTTATCAAGTTTGGTTTAGGCCAAGTGGATTGGATCCAATTGGGCCCAAAACCTTAACCATAAAGCCCAATTGCGACTAATGAACCTTTAAAGTTCAATTGGGCCTAATGGGCCAAGATTGATTTATGGGCTTATGGGGTAAATCCCGGATTGGACTTTGGTTATCGGTTTGACCCGAGTTGACCCAAAGTCCACGCTTAAGAAATCAATCAAAAGCCCATTGGACTTTAATTGAATTGACGTTGGACGTTAATCGGTCTTTGAGACGCGTTACGATTAGATTTGGAATTTAAATCGTAAAAGGTTTATTAAATAAAGTGTAATGTTTAATTTTGAATTGAATAATGAATTAGTATTAAATACATGTTAAATTTGATTTAATGATGTAGTTTAATTTAATTCATGAATTCGTACTTTGAGTACTTATTCGCAAAAACGAGTTTGACTCAAACAAAATCAAATCGTTGTTTGAACATTGGATGATCACTTAATTATCAGATTAATTAATTTGATTAGATTGATTGATAGCATGCTTATGTGTGTGAATACGTGGTTGTGTTGAATGAATAATGTATATCGGATGGATATTAGTCGGGTGGGCAATTTTAGAAATTGTTGTAATAAATTCGATTTATTAAATTGGACCTGCGTGTCCAGCCTTATCACCTTCTTTCTCTTTGTATTCTCTTCTCACCTATTCCCCTCTATGTATATGAGGTTTTCTTTAGAAGTGTAGTGTAACGGGTAGAAGTAGTACAAGTGCTAGCTTGAGTGAGAAAGGGAGAGATTTGATCTAGGATCAATGTGTTAAGTATCCATCCGCATATCATTATTATTTTATTTCATACTCGCTTTATTATGTATTTAGAATGCATGTTTAAGGGTGTATGATGATGAGACCTTAACAAAGATAATTAAATTGGTAGCCAATTTGCACGCGAAAAACCCTCATTTTATATTAAGCAAATATCCTTCATTGAATGATTCTTGTTCAAGATCCGAAGTTGGCATTGGTTTGTTTTTGACCAAAGTCAAGACCTTTGTCATCAAGGATGTACTTGAATCATGAGAGTTTTGTTGCATATCGGTGTCTTGTCCAAATGTGATTTTTATTGACCAAAGTCAGATCACTTTTTGTCCAATGACATTGATTACGAAACTATCCTCGTCAATGGGTCCGCTTAACTGGAATCATTAGGTTTGTGTTTGGCCAAAGCCAAGGCCTAAATGATTCAGAGGATATGGTTAGGAAAATGTATTGGATACATTGACATTATACATATGTTTCGGACTTGGATGTCCACCTAACCGGATCTAGGAATTGGATGAGATCCAATTGATCTGTGAGATCTACCTAGTTAAATAGCATACAGCTTTTATTGGCCAAAGTCAGGGTAGGGTTGTGTGGTTATTTAATAGGATCCTAGCCCACTAGGAAACACGGTTTCCCGAGTACTCGACAGAGGGTTAGAGGCTCGACGAAAAATAGTGGGAGGCAAGTATTGAATTTGCAACATTCGTTCGAATACTCGCTAAACACGCTCATTTATATTTTACTCGTCATATAATCAAAAGTATTAGTTCGGACTAATATTTTATGTTGTTTTAATAAATATATATAGTTGGACTATATACAAACTCATTCAATATATAGTTGATTTTGTAATTGGATTATAGTAATCAATATAATTGAATCAAATGATAGTTGATTTTATAATGGGATTATAGTAATCAATATTAAAATTATAGTTGATTAAATAATTGGATTATTGTAATCATTATAATAAATAGTACCTTAATAATTTGATTAAATAGTTGGACTATTAAAATCAAGTAAAGAATTGAAAGGTTGAATATTTAAAATATATAATCATTGGATTAAATGTTTTAAATGATTTAATTTTCTATTGGGAATTAATAATAGGGTTAAATTTATTTGATAAAATAACTTATTATTACTAAGCCCATAATTAAGCAAATAGTAGAGCATAAAGTCTTTGGAAGATTTATGTGATGATGACTTTAGTGCTTAATTAATATACTTACAATAAATCTATCTTTAGATTTAAAAGTATTAAAATTGCAATTAATAATTCTTGGAGAATTAATTGACTATTCTAGTGAGAGAAAAGTCAAAGTTTGCAATTAGGGCATGTAGCACAAGGTGCACATCGTTTCGATATTCCGAAACCCAAGGCATGGCCAAAGGTTTGTGAAATATTGAAAAGGATAATTGACATATCCCAAAGTGACTACCATTTGGATATGGAAGACACGAAGGAATTAAAGAAAGGGCGAGGCTCTAACTTTAAAATATTTGTCAAAGTTATGTTCACTAGTAGTATTAAAATTGGATTTTAAATACTTAGTGGGGTACAAAAATATATGTATTGACGTTCAGAATCCGCTGTGAGCTGGATACTGGCTTCAAGCCGAGATTTCTCTGCGAATTGGAAACGGGACGAAAGTCGCTGTTTCGACCGCAGATACCTAAGTTTAGGAACTACCCTTTGGGTATGTACTTAAATTAGGAAATGTTATAATGTAACTAGTTTAACTAGAGACATTATCTCTATATCAGTGTTTAATCCATTGCGGATAAAACCTTTATATTCTAGAACACTAAAGTGTTTCAATATATAAAGATGATACTGAGATAAATACAGAATTTATATTTTGAATATAAATAAAATCTCAAACATATAAAATGACAAATAAATAGCTCAAATTGATTTGATCATTGAGACTTATTTGTGGCATTGTTGTCTGGGACACAATTAAACAAGACTCGTATATCCACCTTTTGAAGAGTGGGTACTAGGACTGATTTGACTATTCAAATAAGGTCTACGAATCTAGTTTATTAAACAAGACTCGTATATCCACACTTTTGTAGAGTGGGTACTAGGACTGTTTTGACTATTCAAATAAGGTCTGCGAATCTAGTTTATTAGGTAATATACCTAAAATACTATTTACTTGGTAATAGTAAAAGGGCCACCGATCTGTTAGCCCTATTCATGGTGAAGTTAGTGGGCCCATATCTAGCTAGGCTAGATGTGAACATGAATATTTCGTGACCTTAACGGATGTGACATCACGTTGTGGTTATGTGTTTCTTTGAAGAACACATATCGGAAACTTTAGAGTTTCGACACGAAGTAGACAAACAGATCGGCTATAGTATTATTCCGCCACGGTGAAACCGTAATGGAAAATACTTAAGCAGTAAGTTTCATATGTAAATGAAAGAGTACGGTATTCTTTCGTATGAGGACTCCTCCCGAGGCACGTTAGTTAAACGGTGTGTCCGAACCAAAAACCGAATTTTGTTGGACATAATAAGGTTTATCACGAGTCGCTCTGAGCTACTATTTCCTTCAACAGGATATGTATTAACAGTGCAAAACTTATTTAGAATAAGGTTCCATATAAATCTGTTTGACAGATATCATATAGGATATGAACAGGGAAGAAACGAGGTTTCTCATTCTGATAATTTGGGTATGCGAGGCATAGCGTTTGGATGATACCAAACTAAGGACCCAAATTGGATAAAGTGCCAATATAGGTTATCTTAAGGGAAACCTTAAATATAGTACTTGTAAATCCCACATGAGAACAATATAATTGTTGCTCACCATGCGGTTTTCCTGAGAGGAATACCGATATGCAGTGGTCAGTGGGAGGATAGTGATACTCGATGAAAATCGGAGTAATACTGATCAAGGCACGAAGTCCTTAATGGAACACAAATAGTTCATCTATGATGAATCTATACCATTAATCTTCAAATACACAAGAAACTAGTAGATCGGATAGAGTCAGAAAACAACCTAGGGTATGGGTTTCTGATCTAACCTCATAAAGATGTCAATCTTATGGTGGTGTACCATCCGACTACGTTTAGAGGAAGTGATACGAGGTATCGACTCCCTGTTATGGCAAAGTGCCATGAGTCCGAAATGGATTCCATGTATAACAACTATGTTTGGATACTAGTTGTTGTACCACAAGGCGTTGTGCCTATGGTACATTAAACGTCTTCAAGGAAGACATACATGGAAGGCAACATACCAATGTACAAAGCAGGGCTTTTGACGGAAAGGTATCGTTATCAACATTATGTTAATAACGGTTCAACCTGTTACCTGTTGCCATGGTAAATCCATTTTGAAGATGCTTGTTGATAACTGCATATTTCATTTATGAATGTGTCAGTTGCAGATCAAAATCGCTTTCCTGAAAAGGAAACCTTTTGGAGGATGCTTTCAACATCCTGACGATTTTGTATAACGACAAACAAGGTTTACCGGTTATTCGATCCATGTTTGGATTGATGCAAGCATAAGGTTCTTGGAACTGTCGTTTTGAAATAATCATAATGGTTTATGATTTGACTCAAAACGAAATAATTCTTGTGTATATAAGGAGGTTAGTGGGAGAGCGCACTGACAGTGAAATTCCCATAAAGCAATTGGTGAAAGCTTGGCTTTCATAGATATTCTTTCAATAGAAATTCTCCGTAGAATTCTGGGGAGTAACAACCTTTATTCAGGGAATAAAGATCTACTGGGATAGATTTGGAGTTGTTAACACTCTCTGGGAAAATGTACTTGTATTGGTGTCTCATACGCTTCGAGCATATGGAGTCACAATCGGGTCAATCCAAGTGACAGTCACTGGATTGAAGATTAAAGAACATCTGTTAGTATCTGAGAGAACTAAAGATGTTGTCTTAAACTATGGAGATGGAGAACTTGAAGTGACTGGGATCACTGCTGCAAGTTTCCAAACCGGTAAATATGCGGTACTATAAAGTTTGAATAACAGGGACAGTGAGCTGGAAATCTTCCTAGCAAGATAACTGTTGCCGAATAAACAACAAATGCGGATCATTACTGCAGCTGAGGCAGTAATAGAAGACCATCTGGGTAGAAAATAAATCTAATAAGATTAGATAAAGTTCTGTTAGCAGCTGAGCTAGGCGTCGCATAGGCTAAGGAATTAAAGGTCTCATCGACGATCCAGATATATACTTCTGTATCATCTGATTCGTTCGGATCATACATCGTGGCGATGTGATGATCATGTAAATCGCGTCAGACGATAATTAAGCAAATCCGCTGACGAAAACCTTTCCTCAGCATTTGAGCGAATTGTACATAGTTCGAGTGTAGGACACTTGAGTGACTCGCTACGTGCCAAGTGGGAGATTGTTGGATAATATGACCCATAGCGTCACTATTTGCACAGATCATTGTGTTGTTGTAGCAAATTAACTATGTAATAAGGAAATTGCACTCTCATCGTTTGTGATTAGATCACCATAGATATATAAATGAAGAGAGGTCCCTATGATTAGTTCCTGGACTGAGAATGATATGAGACAGTATCAGTCCCCAAAGGTTTAATCATTAAATATCCTAGTCGTAGTATTATCGAGACTGGACATCGATAATGCGGAATAGACTAGTATTGCACTTGTGCGCGTTGTGAGGGCACAACGGCATAGTCTCATATATATAAGTATTGGATACTTGTTGCAAGTGCGATAGGAGGTCGTGTTTCCACGATGGTACGGGAAACAGCTTCGCTCTGGATAGACCCTTCGGAATCCCATTGGTATTATGACTAGGTGTCTATGGGAGGCCGAAATCAAGGTAGGTGTGTATAGTCTTAACCTGAGACTTGCATCGCTAATACTTACGACAATCGGTAAACTTTGGTTTTGGTGGTTGGGGATCTTAACTGGTTCTGTGTTCACCTCTTCTGGGTTTATCAGAGAATCGTAGTGTATTGGATGTGATGTCAAGACGGAAGTGTCACTCCAGTCGTAATGGAGATGATGTCACGCAGGATACGGTATTAGTGCTCTTAAAGTGATGCGCATCCAATCGTGATATTATGACCAGGTCATGAATATCCGATTATAGAGACTAGTTACCAGACATCCGATATGTGTTTCGGACGGGGCAGACACTTATCCAGCCCCAGCCCTAGCACGTGATTATCCGATACTGGGCCAATATACACAATACAATTGTATACTACGCTTGATACAGATCTAGATATTCTTTGATGAATATGTCCGGAGAACTTGGGAAGACTTGGTGCTTTGCTAGGAGTCGACCTTGTCTCGTAAATCGGTAGAACGTAGTACTTGGTACGTACGTGATTCGGGCACTCCGACGACCGTATTTACTGCCAACTTATCCGGGGATCTCATGGGTCGCTTCCCGATAATCCACCGATGACGCACAACTTGCACTCTTGAATAATCTGGGATTATATAGAAGAGAGAGAAAATTAATCTAGGATTAATAACGGAGATTATTTATCCGGGATAAAATGTCGTCTAAAGAGAGAGAACGATTAATTCGGAATTAATCGATGTATATATATTCGATATATTAGACGAAATTAGATTTCGACGCGGAATTAAAATTAGATTTTAATTCGGGCAAACGAGTTAATTGAGAATTATTCGTTAGCGACGTAATAATAATTTCGCCGGGGGCGATTATTTATTTAAATTCGATTGAATTAACGTCGCGACGTAAGCTCGGTATTTCGGAAATATCGAACCCGAACGCGTGAGTGCACGTGGGCCCACTTTCATTTGGGAACGTGTGGGGCCCACATGACACATGTCATTCTAATGCTTTGCATGTAGATTGTGTACATTGTACTCAATGTCATTGCATGTAGATAGTGTGCAATGCACTCAATGTTATTGCATGGAAATTGAGTGTTTTATACTCTAAGCCATTGCATGTTATGTGTCATAATTTTATTATTAATTTAATAAATTATGGCATAAATATAAATTGATTTTTGGTAAATCATTTTAAATAACATAACACAAATTCTTCTCTCTCTATTTCTCTCTTCTCCTCACGAAATTCACAAGGTGTGGACTGTTTTTGGAAGCCAAAAACCGTGAGCTAAAGGGAAGCAAGAGTGGTTTCTCATGGTGAGAAATCAAGTGCTAGCACACTTACAAGTCTTGCGAAGGTGGTAGGGAGGTTCGACCATGAGACGGGATCCATCCGACGAAGCTAGGAGCTCCGTTTCTTCACTTATTTTTCTGTTTTTGTAGGCAGTGGACTGCATGCAGTAGGCTTACATGGCAGTGCGTTTTTGGGGTTCATTTGTCTTCAAATCGACTCTACCGATCAATGTGAGTATTCCGCTACCTCCGTTGATGTGTTCACACATAATTTCATGTCTTGATTTGATCTTGGGACCTTAGAATTTACCAACACTACCCAATCCGAAAATATCCTTACAGGAATAAAAGATCTGTATCAGGCGTAATATACTAGTATTGCGTATTCTATCCAGAATCGAATGATCACGTGATAGGCCTGGGGCTGGAATTGTGTTTGCCCCGTACGAAGCAAATGTCGGTGTCTGGTAACTAGTCTTTATAATCGGATAAACCTGACCTTGTCATTTTATCCTAATAGCTGTTGCAACATTTAAGAGAACCAGTCCCGTATCCTACGTGACCATCATCTCCATATGACTGGAGTGACACTTCCGTCTTGACATCACACTCAACACACTACGATTCTCAGTATACCCAGTATTGGCGTACACAGAACCTGTTAAAGCCCTGGATGACCTCAACCAAAGTATATTGATTGTCGAAAGTATTAGCGGTGCAAGTCTCAGGTTAAGACCAAATACACCTACCCTGATTTCAGATTTCCATAGACACATAGTCATACTACCAATGGAATTCCGAGTGGGTCTATCCAGATCGAAGCTGTTTCCCGTACAATCGGTAAAATACAACCTCATATTGCACTTGTATGAGTATCCTCTACCCAAATATATGAGAACTATGTCGTTGTGCCCTCACAACGAGCACAAGTGTAATACTAGTCATTTACGTATTTATCGATGTCCAATCTCGATAATACTCTGACTAGGGATATTTAATGATTTATCCTATGTGGACTGATACTGTCTTATATCATTCTCCGTCCAGGATCAAATCATAGGGACCTCTCATCATTTATACATCTAGGTGATCTAATCACAAATGATAAGAGTGAAATCTCATTTGTCACATAGTTAATTTGAACAACAACACCATGATCTGTACAAATAGTGACGCTATGGGTCATAATTGTTCAAAAATATCCCACTTGGCCTATAGCCAGTCACTCGAGTGTCTGACACCCGAACTATGTACGGTTGGCTCAAACTGCTGAGAAATGCTTTCGTCAGCGGATTTGCATGATTATTGTCTGATGCGATTTATTCGATCATCACATCGCCACGATGTATAATCCGAACGAATCAGATGAATATCGAAGTATGTATCTGGATCGTTGATGAGACCATTAATTCTTTAGCCTGTGCTCAAGCCTAGCTCAGCTGCTAACAGAATTATTTCTAATCTAATTAGATTTATTATTGACCCAGAATGCTTCTATTGCCGCCTCAGCTGCAGCAATAACCCACATTTGTTGTTTATACGGTAACAGTATCTTGCTTGCAATATTTCCAGCTCACTGTACCGTTATTCAAACTTTGTAGTACCGTTTACGACTTGTAGTCATTTTTATCGGTGTAGGAAACTTAAAGTAGTGATCTCAGTCACTTCAAGTTCTCTTTCTCCAAATATTAAGACAGCATCCTTGGTTCTCTAAGATACTAACGGATGTTCTTAACATCAATCCAGTGACTATCACTTGGATTGGCCTGTTTGTGAATCCATATGCTCAAAGCATATGAGACACCAAGTCACATACATTTTTCAATGTACGAGTTTCTCAGAGAGTTTTCCCAAAAGCCAAGCTTTCACCGATTTTTATTATGGGAATATCATTTCCAAGAAATGACATATTATCATTATTTATAGAACATCGATTGTCAGTGCGCTCTCACTAACCCTCTTATATACACAAGAATCATTTTGTTTTGAATTAATTCATAAACCATTATGATCATATCAAAACGATAATTCCAAGAACCTATGCTTGCTTCAATCCAAACATGGATCGAATAACCTCCAAACCTTTTTTTCTTATTATGGTACGACAAAACCGACAGGATGTTGTAAACATCCTCCGAAAGGTTTCCTTTTTCAGGAAAGCGATTTTCCCGTTAAGCTGACATATTTCATAAATGAAACATGCAGCGTTAGCAATCATTATCTAAATGGATTTACCGTGGCAACAGGTAAAAGGTTTCGTCCCAATCAACACAATGTTGACAACTCTACCTTTTCGCTACAAGCCTAGCTTAGTACGTTGGTATATTGCCATCCATGTATGTCTTCCTTGAAGACTTATATAGTACCCATAGGCACAATGCCTTGCGGTACATCAACTAGTGTCTAAACATAGTTGGTATACATGGAATCCATTTCGGACTCATGACACTTTGTCATAATAGGGAGTCGATACCTTGTATCACTTCCTCTTACGTAGTCAGTTGGTATACCTCAATAAGATTAACATCTTTATGAGGTGAGATCAGAAACCCATACCCCAGGTTGTTTTCTGACTCTCTCCGACTTACGCGGTTCTTGTATATTCGAAGATTACTGGTTTAGTTTCATCTTTGATGAACTATTTATGTTCCATTAAGGATTCAGTGCCTAGAAAAGTATTACTCTGATTTTCATCGAATTTTACTATCCTCCAACTTACCACTGCATATCTGTATTCCTCTTAGGAAAACCGCATGGTGAGCAACAATCTAATTGTTCTCTTGTGAGATGTATAAGTAAAATACTTATGGTTTCCCTAGGATATCCTACAATTGGCACTTATCGAATTTGGGTTCTAGTTTGGTATCATCCAAACATATGCCTAGTGTAGGCACTGCATTTTTGCATATAAGTCCCTATGATGAGTCTCATTTGGAGACACTACCTTTTAAGTCACGGAGGTCACGGGAAGCGAACATCGGAAGGGGGAATTCAGAATAAACAAGGTTCACTGTTTTCGTTCGTGCTGCGTTCGTGTATACGTTCGAACGCCAAACGGATTGCGGGTGTTCGTGCCGCGTTCGAGGAAGCATTCGAACGGTGTCAGTAATTCTGGTTTTGCTGCTATCCTCACATCAAGCCCAACACGCCCAAGCCCACCTAAAACACATATTTAACACATGGTGAAATCAAAACAAATCTAAAAATCACATACCAAATTAAAATAAACATTAAAATCAATCAAATATTTTGATTCCTTAATAAAGATATTCACCCACCAATTACACAAGATTCCTTCCTAACTAAACAAAATCACATACTAAATTAAAAAGATGTCATGCCTAATTAAATCAATTATAACAAATTAAAGATATTGACTTCCTAATCTAAACCAAATTTGTCCCCCCTCAATCTAATCCTTTCCTTGCTCAACACCAAATCAAATCCATTCCTTGTGAGACAAGGTGAAGCCCTAGCCTTTCTCTATATAAACAACCCCTAACCAAGATATGAGGGGCTAGCTCATACACACAACTCACACGAAAATCACAACACACACAAGAAACACCCAAGCTTATTGACACAACTCTCCCTCACTTTCAATAACCGAAGATCACAAACCAAACAACCCTCATTGCCTTGACCAAAACACATCCCGAACAGCCCCTTTAACTCATCAAAACAGCCCCCGAACCACACCATAACACCACCGAAAATCACACCCAAAACAGTAGCCAAAACATCCCAAGAACAGTAACTAAAATACAGCAGCAGAACAGTAGCAAAACGGCAGTGAATCAGAGTCAAAAGCAGCAGCAAAAGACGGAGGACGACGACTCAAAATAGTAAGACAACGAACGAGAGCAGTGAACCGGAAGAGTTGCAGAGCATCCACCATTCCGACGATCGTGTACCGTACATCTGAGAGGTGATTTAAAAGGTTAGACCTGATGGCACTTTTCTCATTAGTTTATATTCGTCTTTTGATTGTTTATTGAATTCTATTCGCATGAGAGTCGTTTGTGGATGCATGTTGTGGCTTGAATGAAATGGAAAATGTGCCGCCTCTTGTGGTATATAGGATGGAAACCCGGACATAAATTTCATAGCCGATTCCAAATGGACGGTAGTATGATCTGTACTCGGGATACAACTCTACGTACCACTTGAGTAAATGGAACATTCTTTTGTTTTATGTTGCTTGGATTTATTTATTTTCGTTATTTGAATTCTGCATGTTACTTTTGTATGTATGATACAATCGAGCGGATGGGCTTAGTAGTCGGATTAAAGGTCCCATATTTGGAGGGGTTAAAATCCTTTACAAAAATGCTTTGCCGCGACGGTTGATGTGTGTTCGGTTGGATATAAGAAATGTTCAATCGGACATACTAAGTTTGATATGATTGTCTTTATTCTTGTATGCATGATGTGATCGAGTGCATGGGCTTAGTAAGTGCGATGAAAGGTCCTTTAATTGAAGAGGTTAAAATCCTTTACCATGATGCTTTGCCGCGCCGATTAACGTATATTCGGTTGAATGTAAGATGTGTTCAATCAGGTACATGAAGTCTAAGGTTATTGTCTTTATTTTTATATGCATTGAGATAAGCGCATGGCCTTAGTAAGTGCGATGAAAGGTCCTCTAATTGGAGAGGTTAAAATCCTTCACCACGATGTTTCGCCGCGCTTCGTATTTCGCTATTTTCTTTTTTTATGTATGTATTGCGTCACATTTTGTGCATCAGGTCCGTTCCCGTTCGAACGCGTTTTCGAACGCTATACGAACGCAAACCTTCTGTTCCCCGTTCGAACACATTTTACAAACGCTACTCGAATTCGCATGCATTTTGTTTCATCAGGTCTGGATCCGTTCGAACGCGTTATCAAACGCTACACGGACGCGAACCTTCTGTTTACCGTTCGAACGTGTTTACGAACACTACACGAACGCGCACACACTGAACTAAGTCTGTCTCATCATATTTCATGCACAATTGTCTTTTGGGTGATCTCCCTTGCATTATGTAGCCAATCATATTATTTGTATTCCTTCATTTATCCATTCGATGTGTTCTTGGGATGATATTCGAGCATGATTAGGCTATTAGCATGTTATTTGGTTAATATGTTCATGAGATAGTACTCAAGCATGATTAGGTTGTTCTTAGTTTTCCCTATCATATGATTGAGAAATGTTCATAAGATTGCCTTGTGATGTTGCATGTTGTGATGAACTTGTTGATGTATGCATGTGAATTTAGAAGCATGATACTCTTGGAAATAAGTTTTACTTAAACTTGATTAAATTATTACATAAATCTTTTCATTACAAGTGACATAAGTAATGGACCATTCCGAACCCAACGGTTTGAGGTCTTCCCTTGCGAGGGGTGAGTGCGGCCTTAAATCTTATTTTCCCGGTTCACACCGGGTGGCGACTCCATTATTCCCCAGTTTAGTCCCCCGTGGCTACTCCGTACTCCCAACCGGGCCGCGAGCCCGGCACAGCATGCGTCGCCCCAGATCCTGTGTCCCCACAGTCTGGCGACTCCACTGGGGGATAGAGAATCGGCCCCGAATATTGTCTTGTAATGTTTGGATTTATGTTTTAATTGACCGTGTCTATTGTGGATAAAATGGGGGTTTAACCAAAGGCATTTTAAGGCTAGGTAATGGTTTGGTGTCTTCCTTCATTCACTACCTTTCTAGAAGGAAAAGCTATGAAGGCACCTATATGGCCATCTACTCGTAGCCTATTGTGATGGAATAATTTGGAGGACTCGTTGTTCATTCCTGACACCAAGCGATAAGAGCCTAAGAGGCTTGGGTATTTAAGTGAGCCTCGCTCCACCTTCCCTCTGGGGAATCTACAACGGGAAATCCATTTGACAGTTAGTCACGCACCATAGCTCATTGGCACGTACCTTAGTGTATAAAAAAGTATGCGCTCACTTGGTTGCTCGAACCCTTGATTGGGGAGACCTAGTTGTGGGACATCATTCTCCGATGAGAGCCTTTGTCTACACTCTTGTGAACCCACCCATAGGCCGGGATTGTATGGTTGAAGTAACAATATTTCCTTGAGTATGTGCTTGTGGACCATCCTCATTTTGATGCAGTTGGACCATTGTCAGAAATGCGGACTTGCTGGGCCATTTAAACTGGGGCGAGTTCGTACCTTATGACCATTGGGCCCAAAGCTTCTGAAATGTTGATGGGCCATTCTGTAGAAATTATTGTTTTATGTTTGCATTATCTTTCTTTTATGCTTGTATTTGGGAACATCGCCGTTTGGATCCATTTGGACCATTTGTCATGGGATATGGGCTGTTGTGCCATTTAAACTGGGACAAGAACGTACCTTATGACGATTGGGCCAAAGGCTTCTAAATGTTGATGGGCCATTTTGTGTTTGTGTTCGGAACATTACCATTTGGATTTAGTTGGGCTCCTTGCCATGAGATGTGAACTCGTTGGGCCATTTAAACTGGGACGAGTTCACTCCTATGACATTTATCCCAAAGGCTTCTAAAATGATAATAGGCCGATTTGTTTGAAAATTTTAATCGATTTAGTATGTTCTATATGTTACATGCATCTCATGCACCTCATACATACATATATCATGTTAACACCCTCTATGTCTCAAAAAGACATCATAGATTCCCGTTGGGTTATGGAAGAGAAGAACGAGCTGTCACTAAGGGAATTGACCGAAGGCCTAACCCAAAGGGATAGGAAACTCATGCATACATGAATACAAGTAACACATTTTACATCCTTTTTGTGTTTGTTTTGTTTTATATTAACAGGTTTCGAAGAAAAAAAGAAAGCAGCAAAGGCAAGCTAGTCAGAAACAGCAACAGTACAGTTTCAGAAATGAATCCAGGGAATGGATCTCTCAGAATTTGGAACGAATCCAGGGAATGAATCTCTCAGAATTTTGGAATGAATCCAAGGAATAAATCTCTCAGAATTTTGGAATGAATCCCAGAATGAATCCGGGAATGGATCCCAGGGTCGAGGCCCACGTCAGCAGAATTTTGGAAGGAATCCGGGAATGAATCCCAAGGCCGAGGCCCACATCAGTAGAGTTTTGGAATGAATCCTAGGGCCGAGGCCCACATTGTCAGAATTTTGGAATGAATCCTAGGGTCGGGGCCCACACCATCATAGTTTAGGAATGAATCCAGGAAGGAATCTAGGAATGAATCCTAAAGCCGAAGCCCACATCATCAGTTTTTTTGGAATGAATTCTAGCCCGCACCGTCAGAATTTTGGAATGAATCCAGGAATGAATCTTAGGGCGAGGCCCATGCCAGCTTAGGGGCGAGGCCCCACATCATTTCAGCTTGGGGGCGAGGCCCATATCGGCTTGGGAGCGAGGCTCCACACCATATCAGCTTGGAGGGGCAAAGCCCATATCAGCTTGAGGGTGAGGCTCTCATCGTCAGCAGTTTTGGGGACGCGTCCCAGGATCAAGGTCCACCGCAGCACCAACTCAGCTCGAGGCAGCAGACGAGCCAGATAAGTGAAAATGCATTACATAACTTTGATAGGATTGTTCAAAGTCACACACTGCACAAGTCCCATCAAAGTGGGGGCGACTGTAGGCACTGCATTTTTGCATATAAGTCCCTATGATGAGTCTCATTTGGAGACACTACCTTTTAAGTCACGGAGGTCACGAGAAGCGGACATCGGAAGGGGGAATTCAGAATAAACAAGGTTGCGGGCATTCATGCCGCATTCGAGGAAGCGTTCGAACAGTGTCGGTAATTTTGGTTTTGCAGCTAGCCTCACATCAAGCCCAACACGCCCAAGCCCACCTAAAACACATATTTAACACATGGTGAAATCAAAACAAATCTAAAAATCACATACCAAATTAAAATAAACATTAAAATCAATCAAATATTTTGATTCCTTAATTAAGATATTCACCCACCAATTACACAAGATTCCTTCCTAACTAAACAAAATCACATACTAAATTAAACAGATGTCATGCCTAATTAAAATCAATTATAACAAATTAAAGATATTGACTTCCTAATCTAAACCAAATTTGTCCCCCTTCAATCTAATCCTTTCCTTGCTCAACACCAAATCAAATCCCTTCCTTGTGAGACAAGGTGAAGCTCTAGCCTTTCTCTATATAAACAACCCCTAACCAAGAAATGAGGGGGCTAGCTCATACACACAACTCACACGAAAATCACAACACACACAAGAAACACCCAAGCTTATTGACACAACTCTCCCTCACTCTCAATAACCGAAGATCACAAACCAAAGAACCCTCATTGCCTTGACCAAAACACATCCCGAACAGCCCCTTTACCTCATCAAAACAGCCCCCGAACCACACCATAACACCACCGAAAATGTAACATCCCGAATTATTTTAGAATACTAACGTGAATTTTATTCGCGTGTGGGATCGAGCTTGAACACGAGGATTTTATTTAGGCAAAATAGAAATAATTTCAAGGAAATAGTTATGAAATATTATTAATTTAACTTGAGGGGTTAATTTGAAATTAACCATACTTGTGTAGGAAATACTAGATAATAATAATATACCCCTTGGATATTTTCTTATCTACATTTAATAACACACACGTGTGATGCATATACACCACACACACACACTTGATAGCAAGAAACACACGCACACAGCAAGAGACACAACTCACGCACACCGCACACGATGAAGAACACAAATCACGAAAGGGAGAAAGAAAAGAAAAATGAGAGCGGAAGAAGAAACTGAAGTCGAGAGATGACAGATGAGAGAAAAATTGAAGAACAGAGGGGAAGTTGAGAGAATAATGAGAGATCTTGAGAGCACCAGAGAGAGAGGAGATTTAGGGGAGAAGAAGGGAAAAAGAGAGAGAAATGGAAGACAAACACACCTACAGTTCACGCCACCACATAACACTCACACACAGTCACGGCAAACAGAGAGGAGAAAAGAATGAGCGGAAGCCGAGAAGAACAGAAAATAGAGAGATAAATGGGAGAATGACCGAGTATGATGAGAAACAGATGAGAGAAGCCGAATTAGAAGAAGTGAAGAAGGTACAAACCGACCAGAATGGAGAAATAGGAGAGAAAGAGAGAAAGATAGAGCGTGAGGAAGAAGAAGAAGAGGGGCAGAAGTCGTGAGCAACAGAAGCAATTAGTAAGTATTATATTGCTAGTATTTCTTTGACCAATTGGATTTTTGCATTTAATTTCGAAATTAGGCTTGATAGTAAGATCAACATATGTTGTAAGTGATCTAAAATTGATAATTAGAATGAAATTAGAAGAAAACTTTAAAATTTAGAGGGGCTGTAAAATTTGGGGGAAATCGCTTAGAACCCTAGAATTTGAGGATTACTTGAAACTAAGGTGGAAGTCTAAGTAATGGTTAATTTGAAAATCGTATAGGTAAATAATGGAATATTTGTGTGCTATTAGGAAAATAAAATCTGAAACTATGACTTTGGCAGTGATGAAAACCTAAAGATAGTGGTGTTTGGGGGAAATAATTTTGTGGTAAATGGGTTAGTTAATCTCAGCAGTAAGGAATTGGTTTTAGATAGCTATTTTGTGTATGGTGAGTTGTAGGACGATAAGAGCAAATAATTGGGTGGTTTCAATGGTCTTATTCATTATTTTATATAATAATTACAATGTTTACTGTAAATGTGATTTGGTATATAAGAATAAGAAATAGTCTATTAAAATACGTGCAATATTGTTAAGAAAAAAAAAGTGCCAGTGGTGTGAGCTGAAGTGAATTTATAAATCATAACGGTAAGCTCAGTTATTTGCTTATAGCATATATGTTAAAATATAACGTTATTGATTAATTGAAATTGGTATGTCTGAGCTACTTTTGAGTGTTTTCATATTAGCCATAATGAAGAATTATTGAAAAGGCATTAGTTAGTAAATATTGTACTTATTGTCAATTAAGGTAGGCTAGTATAATAGTGTTAACGAACTGTATTTAAAATGTAAACATAAAGGTTGTATCTTGGTTATTGTGATCGGTTGGTATAAAAGAATTGTATGTCCTGCTGATTTGTGAAGCGAGAGTGTGGTATTTGAATTGTTTAAAGCATTACCTAGATGTAAGTCATGTGTCTGTCGATTGGTTTTTCAAGAGTGGAAGTGGACTTATGGCCGAAAAAGGTTGGTAAGAGTGTTCGGATACAAAATTGCTATTTGTTTTCCTGTTTCTGATTCATAATATGCTATGGTGTGATTTATGGTAAGTTTAGTTTATTAGTTATGTTTTTAGTGTTTTGAAAATTATAGCATTAGGACTCTGAAATATAAAGACAGGTAAAATCTGGAATTTGATAAATTAGTATGAGAGCATATAAGTAATAGGATGCATATGTCATTAAAATATATATATATATATATATATATATATATATGCATAAACATATTTTTGTAGATACATGACAAATCTAAAGATAAAGATAACTGGTAGCATAAGAATTGCATACGTATATTTGTGTACTTTGATTTTCAGAAATTGAATTGAACTAAGACTGATTTCGAAATTAAAAGTTTTAAAGAAAAGTTTCAAAATGCTTTTAAAAGAGAACGTATTTCGGAAATTATTTTACAGTTTTGAGATACAGATTATAGTTTTATGATTTTTCGGGGCATGAGGGAAAAACTCACCCCAGTATGCAACTTGGCAGATTGGAATTGACGGATACTTTGGAATTGACGGATATAGTAGCATGTGCACATGTGGAGGACTGAGGGGACGCTCTCAGATCCTCGAGCCGGGGCTAGGGGGATGAGCGATACACAACGCCCCTAGACCCCACAGTTTGAGCTTGGGTGGTAGCATAGATCCGCACCCCCAGTTCCAGATTGTGGCTTGGGGGACGGCGATACGTAACGCCCCAAGACCACCAAATATGAGACAGTAGTGGCATGCTTTGGGGGACGGCGATACGTAACGCCCCAAAGTCATGGATTTGCACTTCTGCCTCCAGATAGGCGTATGGGGGGACCGCGATACGTAACGCCCTCATACGTCCAGATTTTCAGACAGAGACACAAAACTCAGAGAAAGTTTTCAGTTTTCAAAAGATATAGATTTCAGATTTCAGTTTTCAGCATAATGTTTTCAGAAATAGACTTTGAATTCAGCTTTCAGAAACCAGAACCTCAAGAACAGTTTTTCAGAAAGATTAAGTTTCCAAAATAAATTTTTGATAAAGATGTTTTGATAACATGTTTTGAAACTAAAAGAAAGTATACTTTCATCATGCATATTGACCATATATATATCTTAGAAATCATTTAAGTTACACATGGTTGACATGGTGCATGATTGCATTAGCATTCCCATACATATAATTGGTCAATGTTTGTGTGAGTAGTTTGTTTACATAAAAAGAATCTATTATAATTATTAGTGCATGATAACATGGCTACGTATGCATACATATACAATTGATGATAGTATAATGAATGCTTGAAAGAATGAATATGCTATAGATCTGATTTGATGATATTTTAAAGTGATAAAAGAAAGATAACTATAGTAAAAATCTGATTTGGAACTAGTAAATGATTAAGTAAGGAAAGTAATAAGTCAGCACAGTAGCGCTGCGAAAGCTAGTGTTTTGAGTTTTGCAGGTTGGTGATCCAATCGATCAACCACAGATACCAGATCTTGAGGAGCCGAGTAGCAGCTTTGCAGTCAGCCAGTCACCAGATCTTGGGTGGATAAGGGTCAAGTTGTTTATGAGTTTATTTGTAAAGAAATTGAGTTGTATAAGTTGAAAGTTTGTAAAAGTTTTTGTTTATACGTATCTTCGGGCACGGAGCCCAGTTGTGTTATGATTTGAGTGTATTGTTTTAGTGCATTATATGTGTTGGGCCCTTTAGGTTGTATTGTGGAGCTGGACTTGATCCAGGTTGTTCGATTTTTAGCAGAGGTCATGCCAAAATTTCGTCAGAGTCAGAGGCTTATGGAGTCAGGATTAGCCTGTCTCCTGCCGGTAGCATCCTGGCTTAGGCGGGATGTTACAGAAAATCACACCCAAAACAGTAGCCAAAACATCCCAAGAACAGTAACTAAAATACATCAGCAGAACAGTAGCAAACTAGCAGCGAATCGGAGTCAAAAGTAGCAGCAAAAGACGGAGAACGATGACTCAAAACAGTAAGACAACGAACGAGAGCAGTGAACCAGAAGAGTTGTGGAGAATCCACCCTTCCGACGATCGTGTACCGTACATCCGAGAGGTGATTTAAAAGGTTAGACCTGATGACACTTTTCTCATTAGTTTATATTCATCTTTTGATTGTTTATTGAATTCTATTCGCATGAGAGTCGTTTTTGGATGCATGTTGTGGCTTGAATGAAATTGAAAATGCGCCGCCTCTTGTGGTATATAGGATGGAAACCCAGACATAAATTTCATAGCCGATTTCGAATGGACGGTAGTATGATCTGTACTCGGGATACAACTCCACGTACCACTTGAGTAAACGACACATTCTTTTGTTTTATGTTGCTTGGATTTATTTCTTTTCGTTATTTGAATTTTGTATGTTACTTTTGTATGTATGATACAATCGAGCGCATGGGCTTAGTAAGTCGGATTAACGGTCCCCTATTTGGAGGGGTTAAAATCCTTTACCACAATGCTTTGCCGCACCGGTTGATGTGTGTTCGGTTGGATATAAGATATGTTCAATCGGACATACTAATTTTGATATGATTGTCTTTATTCTTGTATGCATGATGTGATCGAGCGCATGGCTTAGTAAGTGCGATGAAAGGTCCTCTAATTGAAGAGGTTAAAATCATTTACCATGATGCTTTGCCGCGACGATTAACGTATATTCGGTTGAATGTAAGATGTGTTCAATCGGGTACATGAAGTCTAAGGTTATTGTCTTTATTTTTATATGCATTGAGATAAGCGCATGGGCTTAGTAAGTGCGATGAAAGGTCCTCTAATTGGAGAGGTTAAAATCCTTTGCCACGATGTTTCGCCGCGCTTCGTATTTCGCTATTTGCTTTTTTTATTTATGTATTGCGTCACATTTTGTGCATCAGGTCTGTTCCCGTTCGAACGCGTTTTCGAATGCTATACGAACGCTAACCTTCTGTTTCCCATTCGAACGCGTTTTACAAACGCTACTCGAATGCGCATGCATTTTGTTTCATCAGGTCTGATCCGTTCGAACGCGTTATCAAACGCTACACGAATGCGAACCTTCTGTTTACTGTTTGAACGCGTTTACGAACGCTACACGAACGCGCACACACTGAACTAAGTCTGTCTCATCATATTTCAAGCACAACTGCCTTTTGGGTGATCTCCATTGCATTATGTAGCCAATCTTATTATTTGTATTCCTGTATTTATCCATTCGATTTGTTCTTGGGATGATATTCGAGCATGATTAGGCTATTAGCATGTTATTTTGTTAATATGTTCATAAGATAGTACTCAAGCATGATTAAGTTGTTCTTAGTTTTCCCTATCATATGATTGAGAAATGTTAATGAGATTGCCATGTGATGTTGCATGTTGTGATGAACTTGTTGATGTATGCATGTGAATTTAGAAGCATGATACTCTTGGAAATAAGTATTACTTAAACTTGATTAAATTATTACATAAATCCTTTCATTACAAGTGACATAAGTAAGGGACCATTCCGAACCCAACGGTTTGAGGTCTTCCCTTGCGAGGGGTGAGTGCGGCCTTAAATCTCATTTTCCCGGTTCACACCGGGTGGCGACTCCATTATTTCCCGGTTTAGTCCCCCGCTCCGTACTCCCAACCCGGTCGCGAGCCCGGGACATCAAGCCCAACACGCCCAAGCCCACCTAAAACACATATTTAACACATGGTGAAATCAAAACAAATCTAAAAATCACATACCAAATTAAAATAAACATTAAAATCAATCAAATATTTTGATTCCTTAATTAAGATATTCACCCATCAATTACACAAGATTCTTTCCTAACTAAACAAAATCACATACTAAATTAAAAAGATGTCATGCCTAATTAAAATCAATTATAACAAATTAAAGATATTGACTTCCTAATATAAACCAAATTTGTCCCCCCTCAATCTAATCATTTCCTTGCTCAACACCAAATCAAATCCCTTCATTGTGAGACAAGGTGAAGCCCTAGCCTTTCTCTATATAAACAACCCATAACTAAGACATGAGGGGGCTAGCTCATACACAAAACTCACACAAAAATCACAACACACACAAGAAACACCCAAGCTTATTGACACAACTCTCCCTCACTCTCAATAACCGAAGATCACAAACCAAACAACCCTCATTGCCTTGACCAAAACACATCCCGAACAGCCCCTTTACCTCATCAAAACAGCCCCCGAACCACACCATAACACCACCAAAAATCACACCCAAAACAGTAGCCAAAACATCCCAAGAATAGTAACTAAAATACAGCAATAGAACAGTAGCAAAACGGCAGCGAATCTGAGTCAAAAGCAGCAGTAAAAGACGGAGAACGACGACTCAAAACAGTAAGTCAACGAACGAGAGCAGTGAACCAGTGAACCGGAAGAATTGCGGAGCATCCACCCTTTTGACGATCGTGTACCGTACATCCGATAGGTGATTTTAAAGGTTAGACCTGAGGGCACTTTTCTCATTAGTTTATATCCGTCTTTTGATTGTTTATTGAATTCTATTCGCATGAGAGTCGTTTGTGGATGCATGTTGTGGCTTGAATGAAATGGAAAATGTGCTGCCTCTTGTGGTATATAGAATGGAAACTCGGACATAAATTCATAGCCGATTCTGAATGGACGCTAGTATGATCTGTACTCGAGATACAACTCCACGTACCACTTGAGTAAACGGCACATTCTTTTGTTTTATGTTGCTTGGATTTATTTCTTTTCGTTATTTGAATTCTACATGTTACTTTTGTATATATGATACAATCGAGCGCATGGGCTTAGTAATTCAGATTAAAGATCCCATATTTTGAGGGGTTAAAATCCTTTACCACAATGCTTTGCCGCGCCGGTTGATGTGTGTTCGGTTTGATATAAGATATGTTCAATCGGACATACTAAGTTTGATATGATTGTCTTTATTCTTGTATGCATGATGTGATCTAGCGCATGAGCTTAGTAAGTGCGATGAAAGGTCCTCTAATCGAAGAGGTTAAAATCCTTTACCATGATGCTTTGCCGCGTCGATTAACGTATATTCGGTTGAATGTAAGATGTGTTCAATCGGGTACATGAAGTCTAAGGTTATTGTCTTTATTTTTATATGCATTGAGATAAGCGCATGGGCTTAGTAAGTGCGATGAAAGGTCCTCTAATTTGAGAGGTTATTGTCTTTATTTTTTTATGCTATACGGACGCGAACCTTCTGTTTACCGTTCGAACGCGTTTACGAACACTACACGAACGCGCACACACTGAACTAAGTCTGTCTCATCATATTTCATGCACAACTGCCTTTTGGGTGATCTCCCTTGCATTATGTAGCCAATCATATTATTTGTATTCCTGCATTTATCTATTCGATGTGTTCTTGGGATGATATTCGAGCATGATTAGGCTATTAGCATGTTATTTGGTTAATATGTTCATGAGATAGTACTCAAGCATGATTAGGTTGTTCTTAATTTTCCCTATCATATGATTGAGAAATGTTCATGAGATTGCCATGTGATGTTGCATGTTGTGATGAACTTGTTGATGTATGCATGTGAATTTAGAAGCATGATACTCTTGGAAATAAGTGTTACTTAAACTTGATTAAATTCTTACATAAATCCTTTCATTACAAGTGACATAAGTAAGGGACCATTCCGAACCCAACGGTTTGAGTTTCCCTTGCGAGGGGTGAGTGCGGCCTTAAATCTTTTTTTCCCGGTTCACACCGGGTGGCACTCCATTATTCTCGGTTTTAGTCCCCCGTGGCTACTCCGTACTCCCAACCGGGCCGCGAGCCCGGGACAACATGCGTCGCCCCAGATTCTGTGTCCCCACAGTCTGGAGACTCCACTGGGGATAGAGAATCGGCCCCGAATATTGTCTTGTAATGTTGGATTTATGTTTTAATTGACTGTCTATAGTGGATAAAATGGGGGTTTAACCAAAGGATTTTAAGGCTAGGTAATGGTTTGGTGTCTTCCTTCATTCACTACCTTTCTAGAAGGAAAAGCTGTGAAGGCACCTATATGGCCATCTACTCGTAGCTATTGTGTGGAATAATTTGGAGGACTCGTTGTTCATTCCTGACACCAAGCGATAAGAGCCTAAGAGGCTTGGGTATTTAAGTGAGCCTCGCTCCACCTTCCCTTTAGAGAATCTACAACGGGAAATCCATTTGACAGTCAGTCACGCACCATAGCTCATTGGCACGTACCTTAGTGTATAAAAAAGAATGCGCTCACTTGGTTGCTCGAACCCTTGATTGGGGAGACCTAGTTGTGGGCCATCCTTCGCCGATGAGAGCCTTTGTCTACGCTCTTTTGAACCCACCCATAGACCAGGATTGTATGGTTAAAGTAACAATTATTTCCTTGAGTATGTGCTTGTGGACCATCCTCATTTGGATGTAGTTGGACTATTGTCAGAAATGCGGACTTGCTGGGCCATTTAAACTGGGGCGAGTTCGTACCTTATGACCATTGGCCCAAAGCTTCTGAAATGTTGATGGGCTATTCTGTAGAAATTATTGTTTTATGTTTGCATTATCTTTCTTTTATGCTTGTGTTTGGAAAATCACGTTTGGATCCATTTGGACCATTTGTCATGGGATGGGGCTTGTTGGGCCATTTAAACTTTGACAAGAACGTACCTTATGATGATTGGGCCAAAGGCTTCTAAATGTTGATGGGCCATTTTGTGTTTGTGTTCAGAACATTACCATTTGGATTTAGTTGGGCTCCTTTCCACGAGATGTGAACTCGTTGGGCCATTTAAACTGGGACGAGTTCACGCCTATGACATTTAGCCCAAAGGCTTCTAAAATGATAATAGGCCGATTTGTTTGAAAATTTTAATTGATTTAGTATATTCTATATGTTACATGCATCTCATACACCTCATACATACATATATCCTGTTAACACCCTCTATGTCTCAAAAAGACATCATAGATTCCCGTTGGGTTAGGGAAGAGAGAGGACTCACTAAAAGACCGGTAACATGTATAGGTACATCTGATAATGAGGTATCCCGGATAGATCAGTTAGAAAATGGTTTCGCCAAGATTACCGAACAGTTGCAAGCCTTGACTACTGCCATGACAAATATGGCTGTGCCCCGTGCTGGGGGAAACTCTGAGAATGTAAGACGTGAGGAGCCTCCGAATGGGTTGGGGGATGATATCCCCACTTTTGATGATGACATGACAGAGTATGAACCAGACAGAGTGATTGGGTCTCAGGCAGAATTTCAGAGGCTCCGGGATCAGGTGGAAATATTTACCCGCAAAATGGGGGGTAAACATGAAGAGTTGTTAGATTATGAGGCAATGGCCTTCAGAGAACAGCTGCCAGCTCAGTTTAAAATGCCCCGACATGACCAAGTTTAATGGGAATGGAGACCCGAGGGTTCATTTGCAGCAATATGTCTCAGTCATGAGTTCAATGGGCCTATCCCAGCGCCAAGTCCAAAAGATGTTTGGGATGTCACTCGAGGGGGCACCTGTGGTTTGGTATCATAGCCTTAGAAGAAGGTTAAGGAAGATTGGAAGGAACTAGCTGATGCTTTTCTGAAACATTATGTTACAGACTTAGAGATTGATTTGTCACTTCGTGATTTGGAGAACACTAAGCAGAAGCCAGAAGAAGCTTCAAGGAGTATGTAGACCACTGGAGAAGCCAGCTTCTGAAAATGCAAACTCAGCCCTCTGAGAAAGACCAAATTAAAATGATCATCAAGGGCACTACGCCCTCAATCTATGGCAAGTTGAGGAGGATGACTTCAATGATTGCAGATTTCCGACAGTTGAGGGAAACTGTCATGGATATTGAGGAAGAATAGGCTGAAAACGGAAAGTTTTATGGCCAGAATAGAAGGAATTTTGGGGGACATCCTGAAGCCAAGTCTTCCAGTGCTGAGGTCACTTGCCATCAGGAACAGACGTTTCTCCAACTTGGGTAGACCTCTATCAAAGGTGTTTGAAGAAATTGAAGATGCAAGGACTCCTGAAACCCTTGGAACCTAAACCACTCCCCAGCCCTGTGCCGCACTACCTTGACTTGAACTTTTTCTGTTATTTTCACCAGCAAAAGGGTCACGAAACTGACAACTGCCCCCGCCTTAGGCATGAGATCCAAGACCTGATTGACACCCACAAAATACCTGACCCAGAAAGAGAGCAACCCAGCACACACAGGAATCTTCTACCAAATTACCACTTCGTCCCACAACCATGATCAACTTTGGCTTGCCTGAAACCTTTGTCCTCCAAACCCTCAACCACCAAGCTTCTCACATGGAGATAAAGGATAATAACAATGAAGAACCAGAGGCTGAGGAAGAAGGCACTGCTGTTTCTCCAAGTTTATCTTGCATTTTTAATAAAGACATTGATTTTGTTTGCTTGTTCGAATCATTTCTCAACAACAAAAATAAAGAAGTTCATTTCGCTTACTTACCTGAATCTCCACTTCTCAACTTGCAACATGAGTGCATGTGATAGAAGCGTTCAATCTTGGTACTATGATACTCATACGTAGGGGATCCTCAGAAGAAGCAAGTAGAAAAAATAATGTGCGGCATCCAGAAATTGGGAAATGAAGACAGTGAGACTGTTAGACTTGGAAAGGAAATGAGTTCACAGAACCAATTAGTGTAGACAGATTGAAGCAGTACTTTGCCTAAGGAATAGAAGAACGAGCTGTCACTAAGGGAATTGACCGAAGACCTAACCCAACGGGATAGGAAACTCATGCATACATGCATACACGTAACACATTTTGCATCATTTTGTGTTTGTTTTGTTTTATATTAACAGGTTTCGAAGAAAAAAAGAAAGCAGCAAAGGCAAGCTAGTCAGAAATAGCAACAGTACAGTTTCAGGAATGAATCCAGGGAATGAATCTCTTAGAATTTGGAACGAATCCAGGGAATGAATCTCTCAGAATTTGGAATGAATCCAGGGAATGAATCTCTCAGAATTTGAAATGAATCTAGGAATGAATCTCTCAGAATTTTGGAACGAATCCAAGGAATGAATCTCTCAGAATTTTGGAACGAATCCAGAGAATGAATCTCTCAAGAATTTGAATGAATCTCTTAGAATTAGGGATGGATCCAGGGAATGAATCTATCAGAATTTGGAACGAATCCAAGGAATGAATCTCTCAGAATTTGGAACTAATCTCTCAGAATTTTGGAACGAATCCAAGGAATGAATCACTCAGAATTTGGAACGAATCTCTCAGAATTTTGGAACGAATCCAAGGAATGAATCTCTCAGAATTTTGAATGAATCCGGAATGGATCCCAGGGTCGAGGCCCACGTCAGCAGAATTTTGGAAGGAATCCGGGAATGAATCCTAGGGCCGAGGCCCACATCAGTAGAGTTTTGGAATGAATCCCAGGGCCGAGGCCCATATTGTCATAATTTTGGAATGAATCCAGGAATGAATCCTAGGGTCAGTGCCCACACCATCAGAGTTTAGGATGAATCCAGGAAGGAATCTAGGAATGAATCCTAAAGCCGAGGCCCACATCATCAGTTTTTTTTTTGGAATGAATCCTAGCCCGCACCATATGAATTTTGGAATGAATCCAGGAATGAATCTTAGGGCGAGAACCACAACCAGGTTGGGGGCGAGGCCCCACATCATTTCAACTTGGGGGCGAGGCCCATATCGGCTTTGGAGCAAGGCTCCACACCATATCAGCTTGGAGAGGCGAAGCCCATATCAGCTTGAGGGCGAGGCTTACATCGTCAGCAGTTTTGGGGACGCATCCCAGGATCGAGGTCCACCGCAGCACAAACTCAGCTCGAGGCAGCAGACGAGCCAGGTAAGTGAAAATGCATTTCATAACTTTGATAGGATTATTCAAAGTAACACACTGCACAAGTCCCATTAAAGTGGGAGCGACTGTAGGCACTGCATTTTTGCATATAAGTCCCTATAATAAGTCTCATTTGGAGACACTACCTTTTAAGTCACGGAGGTCACGTGAAGCGGACATCAGAAGGGGGAATTCAGAATAAACAAGGTTCACTATTTTCGTTCGTGTTGCGTTCGTGTATACGTTCGAACGCCAAACGGATTGCGGGCATTCGTGCCGTGTTTGAGGAAGCGTTCGAACGGTGTCGGTAATTCTGGTTTTGCTGCTAGCCTCAATCAAGCCCAACACGCCAAGCCCACCTAAAACACATATTTAACACATGGTGAAATCAAAACAAATCTAAAATCACATACCAAATTAAAATAAACATTAAAATCAATCAAATATTTTGATTCCTTAATTAAGATATTCACCTACCAATTACACAAGATTCCTTCCTAACTAAACAAAATCACATACTAAATAAAAAGATGTCATGCCTAATTAAAATCAATTATAACAAATTAAAGATATTGACTTCCTAATATAAACCAAATTTGTCCCCCCTCAATCTAATCATTTCCTTGCTCAACACCAAATCAAATCCTTCATTGTGAGACAAGGTGAAGCCCTAGCCTTTCTCTATATAACAACCCCTAACCAAGACATGAGGGGGCTAGCTCATACACACCAACTTACACGAAAATAACAACACACACAAGAAACACCCAAGCTTATTGACACAACTCTCCCTCACTCTCAATAACCGAAGATCACAAACCAAAGAACCCTCATTGCCTTGACCAAAACACATCCCGAACAGCCCATTTACCTCATCAAAACAGCCCCCGAACCACACCACAACACCACCAAAAATCACACCCAAAACAGTAGCCAAAACATCCCAAGAACAGTAACAAAAATACAGCAGCAGAACAGTAGCAAAATGGCAGCGAATAAGAGTCAAAAGCAGCAGCAAAAGATGGAGAACGACAACTCAAAACAGTAAGACAACGAACGAGAACAGTGAACCAGTGAACCAGAAGAGTTGCGGAGCATTCACCCTTCCGACGATCGTGTACCGTACATCCTAAAAGTGTGATTCGTTCAATTAATCCCCTTAATAGTTAAGGGGTCATTCAGTTTAATTGATATTCCAATCAAAAACTTTATTTCTTAAAAGGATTAAAGTTGGCCAATTCGACTTCATTTGTCTGCTTCGGTTTACCTTCTTTCAGTGGTAGCTGTTTACAGCCGGGTAATTACCGATCTTGAACAACTTCTGGAGCTCTGGGAGAAGGTTAAGGTTGTAGGTCGCGCTGCTAGCACGCCACCACCCAAAGGTGTCCCACGCCCTGGTTGCGTGTGTCTACAAATAGTCTTTTTAGGGGGCCACCACCTCCCGTCCTATTTGCTTTCACGATCTCATACTCGGACATAGGTGAGTAGACAATTGAGAACAACAGATAGATCACTTCTCATACTCGGACATAGGTGAGTAGACAATTGAGAACAACATATAGATCACTTTATGTGTCTATCCCACGGGTAACCCAAAATCCCAAGAGCTAATCCAAAATCACGAGAGGTGATTTAAAAGGTTAGACCTGATGGCACTTTTCTCATTAGTTTATATTCATCTTTTGATTGTTTATTGAATTCTATTCGCATGAGAGTCGTTTGTGGATGCATGTTGGTGGCTTGAATGAAATGGAAAATGTGTCGCCTATTGTGGTATATAGGATGGAACCCCGGACATAAATTTCATAGCCGATTCCGAATGGACGGTAGTATGATCTGTACTTGGGATACAACTCCACGTACCACTTGAGTAAACGACACATTCTTTTGTTTTATGTTGCTTGATTATTTATTTTCGTTATTTGAATTATGCATGTTACTTTTGTATGTATGATACAATCGAGCGCATGGGCTTAGTAAGTCGGATTAAAGGTCCCCTATTGGAGGGGTTAAAATCCTTTAACATAATGCTTTGCCGCGCCGGTTGATGTGTGTTCGGTTGGATATAAGATATGTTCAATCGGACATACTAAGTTTGATATGATTGTCTTTATTCTTGTATGCATGATGTGATCGAGCGCATGGGCTTAGTAAGTGCGATGAAAGGTCCTCTAATTGAAGAGGTTAAAATCCTTTACCATGATGCTTTGTCGCGCTGATTAACGTATATTCGGTTGAATGTAAGATGTGTTCAATCGGGTACATGAAGTCTAAGGTTATTGTCTTTATTTTTATATGCATTGAGATAAGCGCATGGGCTTAGTAAATGCGATGAAAGGTCCTATAATTTGAGAGGTTAAAATCCTTCGCCATGATGCTTCGCCGCGCTTCGTATTTCGCTATTTGCTTTTTTTATGTATGTATTGCGTCACATTTTGTGCATCAGGTCTGTTCCCGTTCGAACGCGTTTTTGAATGCTATACGAACGCGAACCTTCTGTTTCCCGTTCGAACGCGTTTTACAAACGCTACTCGAACGCGCATGCATTTTGTTTCATCAGGTCTGGATCCGTTCGAACGCGTTATCAAATGCTACACGAACGCGAACCTTCTGTTTACCGTTCGAACGCGTTTACGAACGCTACACGAACGCGCACACACTGAACTAAGTCTGTCTCATCATATTTCATGCACAACTGCCTTTTGGGTGATCTCCCTTGCATTATGTAGCCAATCATATTATTTGTAATCCTGCATTTATCCATTCGATGTGTTCTTGGGATGATATTCAGCAGCATGATTAGGCTATTAGCATGTTATTTGGTTAATATGTTCATGAGATAGTACTCAAGCATGATTAGGTTGTTCTTAATTTTCCCTATCATATGATTGAGAAATTTTCAAGAGATTGCCATGTGATGTTGCATGTTGTGATTGAACTTGTTGATGTATGCATGTGAATTTAGAAGCATGATACTCTTAGAAATAAGTGTTACTTAAACTTGATTAAATTATTACATTAATCCTTCATTACAAGTGACATAAGTAAGAGACCATTCGACCCCAACAGTTTGAGGTCTTCCCTGCGAGGGGTTAGTGCGGCCTTAAATCTCATTTTTCCCGGTTCACACCGGGTGGCGACTCCATTATTCCCCGGTTTAGTTTCCCCCGTGGCTACTCCGTACTCCCAACGGGCCAGCATGCGTCGCCCCAGATCCTGTTGTCCCCCACACCTAGCATCCCCAATTTTCTTAATGAGAAACCCGGTTCTTTCCTGTTCATATCTAATATGAAATCTGTCAAAACAGATTTTATGGAACCTTATTCTAAATAAGTTTTTGCACTGCTTATGTTTATCCGTTGAAGGAAATGGTAGCTCAGAGCGACTCATGATCAACCTTATCATGTCCAACAAAATTCGGTTACTCAGTCAGACACACCATCAAACTGACGTGTTCCGGGAGGAGTCCTCATTTGAAAGAATACTTTACTCTTTCAAGTATATTAGAAACTTATGCTAAGTATTTTCATTACGGTCTTACGTGACGATTTAATACTTTAGCCGTATGTTTCTTATTTCGTGTCTAACTTAAAAGTTTTCGATTTGTGTTCTTCAAAAGAAACACATACCATAACGCGATGCTGTTGGGGGTTTAGGGGCTAAATCCGGTAACGCAGCGGAAGCGGCGGAAAAATCCTATTTTCCGATTTCAAAAATTTTTCTCGAATTAATTAAATAAACATATTTATTCAACATTCCAATAATCAAATTATGAAATAAAATTCAAATGAATCATATTCAAGTGAATTTACCGAAATGCCCTTACCTTGGTATTTTGTCCATTTTAGTCCGAAATTGATCTAATCAATTTTGAATGATTCTAAATCATTTCTAAGATGAACTTAGCATGTTCAAAACATCAAAACACCAGGGCAACACAAATCCCCATTTTTGCAAGTTTGGCCGAATGCACCCCATTGGTGCCATTTTGTGCACTTTGTCATTTCATGCATCAAAACACATCAAGATGTAATCCAATGAACATGAAACTTTATATGCATCATATACACATCCAAATGCACAACATATATGAAAATCCCCAAATTTGGAATTGGTGTTAAACCCTAATTTTTCAATTTCATCAAATTGGACAAATTAGACCAAATTGGTTAAATACAACACTTTAATCATCTTTCTTCCATCCAATCAAAGTCTCAACACAATGAAACAACTCAAGATCAAATCTAGGTCATCTAAGAGTGGGTCAACAACTCTAGATTAGCAACATGGTTTCCAAAACCTTAAAAGAAAGCTTATAACTACAATAGTCACAACTTCCTTCATCATACATGCTCAACACTTCCATCAAACAATCCATCAAAAAACACAAGGAATAAAGAAAGAATAACCTAAGAACATCATATGTTAAAGCCTAGATCCTAAGGAACATTTTCCTTTCTAATAGCAAGTTGGAAAAACTCACTAAAAGCTCCATTAGCTTTCTTTGACTTTCTTTTCTTTCTCACAAGCTTCTTTGCTTCCATTAATGGAGTTTTCTTTGAAATGTATTAGGTTAGTTAAATGAAATGAAATGAAAACAATATATACTTGTGGCAAAACATCCTTGGCCGAAATTTACCATAAGTAATACCAAATTTTTTCAATTCATTTCATTTGAATTTGTTTTCAACTTTCATCTAAATATCTTAAAAACACTTTATGATATTTATACTAAGTCAACAAATGCAACTAAGAAAATATATCTCTTATATTTTTTAAGGTCATGGCCGAATTTAATTAAAAATAAGGAAAAAGATATTTTAATTTTCAAACAATTTTGAACAAATATCTTAAGAAGTCAAAATCAATTTGACAACCTTTTCCTTTAATGTAAAGTCAAACATTTACACTTATAATCATTTCCTAACTTTATCATTTGGTGATATATTTATATTTTAATTATATTAATCATTTAACAATTAAATAATTAATAATTAATTAAATATAAATATATCAAATATATGTATTATATTTACTTTAAATATCTCAAATACATATATTGATGATATATGTCAAATACCTTTATTTGACTATTTATTAATGTGTATTTAATAATATCATATATTAATACAAATACACATTAATTAGGAAATGACGGTTCGGCCCGTTCGCATGTATGTATTTTTCGTTTAACGATTAAACGATTTATAAATAATCATCATTATTCATAAATGTTGCTCTAGTGCTCTACGAGTATGTTTCATTATTGAGACTCTCTAGATTCAGGTATATCCGTCACGAAATCCAATTTCATGTCCATAATCTATCCACCCGTAGATTATGACGATCACGGATAAACTAGCTGAATCATACAGGTCGAGGTCATTGCATACGTATAATCCCTCCGTCACAGGTATCCAGATAATCCCAGAGATATAGATGTAAACGTCAAATCTCTATAGGTATTATCTCGTCGACGTATCTATTAGCAATCTCTAAATAACACTCGGAACTTACTTCCGATGTATACTGTGGCCACAGATTTAACAGACTGCTAATATATATGGACTACCTATGCTCTGTACACAGAACTGACGGATCCTATCTTGACACACACAGGATATCCTGAGGATCGATCCACACCCAACGAACAGGCGGAGGTCTGATCTAAATAGATCGGTGACGTGACTGCCATCTAAGTGTGGAGGATGTCTCATACATCCACAGTGGTGTCTCAAGTCGAAGGACCACTATGCTACTCAACCCGAGAAGATTCTTATTGACGTTGGCGTACCATCCATTAAGAATCTTCGGTGAGCCGTTCAGTGTTTATCCACTATAAACACCTACACGTCTATACGAGTCTCCATAGACTCATGGTTCATTGGGATAAACCATCGGACCAAGTCTCGATATACGACATGTACTGGTCTCAACGGATTTGACTAACCGACCCGTGTTAGCAAATCTTGACCAGGAACTATGTTTGATAATATACATATAGCAGTGACACTTCCAATGTCAATTACAAACTAACTTTGTAACTGTGTACTGCATTATATATTATCGGGCCTTTGTCTAATATATACATATCACTAAACCACATTTAGTTTCAATCTAATCGTAATCAGATCGAATACGTATATAAGAACAAGAGGTGCAACCATAAATAAGTAATATTATGGAATAAAGGGATGTTCGTATTCATGAATCAGACATAAATACGGTCCGGATTGGCGCTCTGAGCACCAACCCCAACAATTTCTCCCACTTGCTCTAGTGCCAATCCACGGTATCATATACACGTCTCAATGTGCATCGTATGCACATGGTCCTCAAAAGATCACCCAGTACTTAAGAGGTAGGCAACAAAAACAAGTTCGCTATAACATATTGAGTTTGTCAAACAAACTCCATCGTTTCCCTTAGTCAGCATCATTCATATTTTGTAGAACCTAGATTATACATTAATATGACTCTGATGCTACACAGTATTGTGCTACAGCTACTGAGTTGTCCAAGTATTTAAGGATCAAATCCAAAATACTATGAAGACAACCGCAAGCACAATAACAATTCTAAAACTTCTAATTTAAAGGTCACTATGCAACTTCATAAGTCAATACTCAAAAGTTGCATTTGATTACTCAGTTAAAGTAGAATCCTTCGTGACACTCCCACTGCATCTTTTGTGACTCTTTATGACGTAGACTGTCTAACGTCATAATTAGTCTCAAAACTAATATGACCCTAATGGTTGCAGACTGTATTCTCCATGAATTAGAAACTCGTTCTTAATATCTCAAAGATCACAAAGAACGTGTTTCAAGATCCATCATATGGTCTATAAGATGTCAAAATAACTCGTAACAATTACGATTAAATCGACATCGATAATCGCATATATAAAGTATTTATTATGTCATCATCAAATGATACATAAGATTGATTAGACATTCTAATCAATATCTCTTTCGAAAAAGGAATCATCCTTTACGAAAAATGAATACTTTATAAGACACACAATAACTGTCGAACAGTTATACTAACTGTCATACAGATAGCCTTGTTATGTCTTTCATTAGATCATATCTAATGTACGACTAATAGGAGTATCTCACAAGTCTCCAAGTTTCATATCATATATAAAACTTTATATCTCAAATAACAGAGACTACTCCCACTGCTTTCACGGAGTAAAGAAGACTTAGGTAAATCTTTTACCTCATAAACATCTCATTATTACTATAATAATGACAATGTCGTTAAGATATATAACACTAGAAAGTAATATGTACGCTCCCACTAACCCTTCTAATCACATATGTATTCTATATACTTTGACAAGATCAGACAATCTGACGATATCAAAAATAGAGAACACATACTTCTGGAAGACTTATCCGAGTCTACAATAGGCTCTATAAGCTAGCACACTAAACTGCGATCTCAGCAGAACACAAACTCTAGGGCCATTTCAGAATGAACTCTTCAAATAAGGAAATCACAACTGATCTCTTATCTGAATAAGTCATCCAAAAACGCCACTTTGCATTCTTTAGCTAAAATATACAGTTTATTATCAACATTAACCAATATATCTTTAATTGTTCAATTAGTGTGACTAGAGATAAGTTTTCTCAGAATCTACAATAGATTGCTGAGTATACTTTTCTCACTGTCATACTATAAAGGTCAAACCTTTAATAAGCTCACATTGCTTCCGTTGTGCAAACAATTAGCACATATCATGAACTAATTCATAATGAAAGCGTAATTAAGTTCAAAACTTGATCATAGTAAGCTATGAACAATCTTAGATCTAAGGTTCAATGGTGAACTTCCAGAATCGATATCAAATATCACTTCCATTATAAGTCATAGGATAATTTTTCTTCATTAAGAAAACAACGGAACCATTAAGTATCAAATACTCGTGAATGATTCTGTTATCCTATTGGACTTGTACGGAAGATGTATAAGGGTTGTTTCATCTTATTAATTACATAGTTCCATTTATAATTTATCATTCTCACATTTGACTTCAATAAGTCAAGTCTTTTCTACAATAGTTAACATCTGATGTTACAACCAAGTAATAAAACGATTTTATTACTTAGAATCGTAGGAAAGATATTCTATTAATAGAATACAATATTCTATTAAACAGAATAAACGATAAACTTTTACTTATACCTTCGAGGTGTAAGTAATTTCCATTATATAACTATTATATAAAAGAAAGATTGAAATCTCAAACTTTTCAAGATTCAAATTTTTTACCTATACATATCATATATGCAACTGTAGAAAATAATGGAACATTAATTAAAGAGATGAATTAGTGTTACTGGAGTATAACCCCAAGAGTATTGAAACTAATTCGGTAAATTTCAATATCAGACGAATCAAATCATATAAGATTCGATTGCTCCCACTACTCAATTCCATCAAGATGGAATCGTGGAAGAACAATATTGAATATGAATCATATTCACTAAATAACCTTAGAACTAATTGCTTTAAATTCATACGTTTGATCGTATCAAAGATCTTTGAACAGTTCAAAGACATGTTATGAATTTTGAGGATAGAATTCTCTAAAACCTTTAGATTGAATATATTTGAACAAGTCAAAAATGTTCAATCTACGTTTCATCAGAACGGATTGAAAGTAGTACTTGATACTTTCAAGACTTTCAATATGTGTTCCTTCAGAAACACGTAACTAAGTTATGACAATTCATCAACTAAGTTACGAAATAAAGAAAACTACCTTAAGCAATTATTATTTATAAAACTACATACATCCAATGTATCAGTTAAATAAATTTGGTGGTCCAATGACAATCATTGGTTAAACGAGATCTTAATCACTTTCCTGAATACAATATTCATTAAATGGATAAGGATGTGTGGTGTGATCTAGTATCAAACCATCATTTACCATACGGAATAAGCATCCAATGCTTAAGTGATTAAACTCATAAAGCACCGTTCTAAATTATTTACTTTACCGAATAATTTTTCTTTATGTTTATCTCTACGTCAATGACACTACTAGTTATTATAAAATATGTAACAATTGTTTATAAAGAACAAGTGACTATCCAATAGTCGCAAGTTCCGATATCAAATATCAAAACAATCGTTAACCAATATTTCAAATAACTAGACGGGAGATCTGGTATCCAATACCTATAGTTGTAGTATTGTGAAAATCGATATTTTCTATACACAAATATACGCATCTCCTTTCTTTAGCTTTACTATTTGCATTCAACTATTCACAACAATTGTAAATAACTGATTAGCAAATTGTGTCAACACATTACCTCTAAAGGTAATTAAAGCTTAGAAACGTCATTACTAGATAAACAAATACCTAATAGGGCTTTCTAATGCCAGTCAAGAATCTCGAGACATGAACTAATTCAAGTCAATTCTTACTGCATAAGAAACTATTGTCTCTAAAGTATTATATCCTAAAGGGGATATCTATCTAGATTATCTATTGTGACTTAGAAACTAAGTCATTAACCATCTTGATTTTTGAAGAAAATCAGAACAACAGTTCCCGATGGTCTAGACTAATCTAATAATATCCTAGTATAGTATATCTAGAACCTATTCTAGAATAACTGCAACCAAGAGTCTAGTCAGATAACATATCATAATATGTGTGCAGTAAATAAAAGTTTAATTCTATATAAACAATAGAATAAGGAAACAAACAAGCGGCAATTTCCATAACAACATACACTGCCTAAGTTATGGAATATTTTAAACTTAGCAGTGCCTCCCACTATTTTACGTAATTCCGTAATCCCCAACGGAAAGACGAGAATTCAATAATTAAATCGAATTCCATAATGGAAAGAGGACCCCATGAATATATTTCGACTCACAGCAGAGGCACGGTCTCGCCGACGTATATTCACAGGTAGACAACTAATTGTCAATCACTCACTAGTGACTCCAAGGTTCCGGTCCTGGCCGTTTCTCGTTGTCGCTGCGAAGGCAGGCCCACAAGGAGACGTACCAAGGTTAAACTTGTCAATGATAAACTCAAGTTACTTGCGTAACCCTGACAGCTAGGGCACGTTCAGGATTCCGCTTTCGCTTGAATTTATCTAGTATCTAATATACATTCGGCATAAATAAATTTCTATCAGCTACACCCTCACAGCAGAGGCACGGTCTCGGATGTAGTCAACGAAAAGATATTTATAAACCGTATTGACAAGACGGACCAAGAAACAAGTATTCCAAATACTAGTTACTTTAAAACCTTATTAAGCGGGGATATTCCATTAAGTGTCATACACCCTAAATCTAATCAAATTAGATTATAACATGCATGTATAAAGTCAAGAAAACATGATTAAACATTGAATAAAACAAGCTAATCATTTATGGAGGCCTAGAATCAGACTCGCTCTGATACCATTTTGTAGGGGTTTTAGGGGCTAAATCCGGTAACGCAGCGGAAGCGGCGGAAAATCGTATTTTCGATTTCAAAAACTTTTCTCGATTAATTAAATAAACATATTTATTTAATTTCCAATAATCAAATTATGAAATAAAATTCAAATGAATCATATTCAAGTGAATTTACCGAAATGCCCTTACCTTGGTATTTTGTCCATTTTAGTCCGAAATTGATCTAATCAATTTTGAATGATTCTAAATCATTTCTAAGATGAACTTAGCATGTTCAAAACATCAAAACACCAAAAGCAACACAAATCCCCATTTTTGCAAGTTTGGCCGAATGCACCCCAATTGGTGCCATTTTGTGCACTTTGTCATTTCATGCATCAAAACACATCAAGATGTAATCCAATGAACATGAAACTTTATATGCATCATATACACATCCAAATACACAACATATATGAAAATCCCCAAATTTGGAATTGGTCTTAAACCCTAATTTTTCAATTTCATCAAATTGGACAAATTAGACCAAATTGGTTAAATACAACACTTAATCATCTTTCTTCCATCCAATCAAAGTCTCAACACAATGAAACAACTCAAGATCAAATCTAGGTCATCTAAGAGTGGGTCAACAACTCTAGATTAGCAACATGGTTTCCAAAACCTTAAAAGAAAGCTTATAACTACAATAGTCACAACTTTCCTTCATCATACATGCTCAACACTTCCATCAAAACTTCCATCAACAAAAACACAAGGAATAAAGAAAGAAATAACCTAAGAACATCATATGTTAAAGCCTAGATCCTAAGGAACATTTTCCTTTCTAATAGCAAGTTGGAAAAACTCACTAAAATCCAAGCTTTCTTTGATTTCTTCTTTCTTTCTCACAAGCTTCCTTTGCTTCCATTAATGGAGTTTTCTTTTGAAATGTATTAGGTTAGTAAATGAAGATGAAATGAAAAAACATATATACTTGTGGCAAAATAATCCTTGGCCGAAATTTACCATAAGTATTTACCAATTATTTTCAATTTCATTTCATTTGAATTGTTCAACTTTATATATAAATATCTAAAAAACTTTATTGATATTTATACTAAGTCAACAATTGCAACTAAGAAAATATATCTCTATATATTTTCAAGGTCATGGCCGAATTTAATTAAAAATAAAGGAGAAAGATATTTTAATTTTCAAACAATTTTGAACAAATATCTTAAGAAGTCAAAATCAATTTGACAACCTTTTCCTTTAATGTAAAGTCAAACATTTACACTTATAATCATTTCCTAACTTTATCATTTGGTGATATATTTATATTTTAATTATATTAATCATTTAACAATTAAATAATTAAATAATTAATTAAATATAAATATATCAAATATATGTATTATATTTACTTTAATATCTCAAATACATATATTGATGATATATGTCAAATACCTTTATTTGACTATTTATTAATGTGTATTTAATAATATCATATATTAAATACAAATACACATTAATTAGGAAATGACGGTTCGGCCCGTTCGCATGTATTTTTCGTTTAACGATTAAACGATTTATAAATAATCATCATTATTCATAAATGTTGCTCTAGTGCTCTACGAGTATGTTTCATTATTGAGACTCTCTAGATTCAGGTATATCCGTCACGAAATCCAATTTCATGTCATAATCTATCCACCCGTAGATTATGACGATCACGGACTAAACTAGCTGAATCATACAGGTCGAGGTCATTGCATACGTATAATCCCTCCGTCACAGGTATCCGGATAATCCCAGAGATATAGATGTAAACGTCAAATCTCTATAGGTATTATCTCGTCGACGTATCTATTAGCAATCTCTAAATAACACTCGGAACTTACTTCCGATGTATACTGTGGCCACAGATTTAACAGACTGCTAATAATATATGGACTACCTATGCTCTGTACACAGAACTGACGGATCCTATCTTGACACACACAGGATATCCTGAGGATCGATCCACACCCAACGAACAGGCGGAGGTCTGATCTAAATAGATCGGTGACGTGACTGCCATCTAAGTGTGGAGGATGTCTCATACATCCACAGTGGTGTCTCAAGTCGAAGGACCACTATGCTACTCAACCCGAGAAGATTCTTATTGACGTTGGCGTACCATCCATTAAGAATCTTCGGTGAGCCGTTCAGTGTTTATCCACTATAAACACCTACACGTCTATACGAGTCTCCATAGACTCATGGTTCATTGGGATAAACCATCGGACCAAGTCTCGATATACGACATGTACTGGTCTCAACGGATTTGACTAACCGACCCGTGTTAGCAAATCTTGACCAGGAACTATGTTTGATAATATACATATAGTAGTGACACTTCCCAATGTCAATTACAAACTAACTTTGTAACTGTGTACTGCATTATATATTATCGGGCCTTTGTCTAATATATACATATCACTAAACCACATTTAGTTTCAATCTAATCGTAATCAGATCGAATACGTATATAAGAACAAGAGGTGCAACCATAAATAAGTAATATTATGGAATAAGGGGATGTTCGTATTCATGAATCAGACATAAATACGGTCCGGATTGGCGCTCTGAGCACCAACCCCAACAGATGCCACATCCCTAAAGGTCATAAAATATTCATATCTACCTTTAGCCTAGCTAGACATGGGCCCACTTGCTTCACTATGAACTAGGGCGAACAGATCGGTGGCATTTACACTTTTACCAAGTAAAGTGTTATAGGCACATTGCCCAATAAACTATATTCGTAGACTTTATTTGAATAGAATCAAATTAGTCTGCGTACCCACTCTTCAAAAGTGTGGATATACGAATCTTGTTTAATTGTGTCCCAGACAACAATGCCACAATTAAGTTTCTTCCTGATCAAATCAGTTTGAGCTATGTATTTTTCATGTTATATATTTGAGATTTATTTATATTCAAAATATAAATTCTGTTATTCACATCTAATGTTTTTATCTCAATATCATCTTTATATAATAAAACAATTTAGTGTTCTAGAATATAAAGGTTCACCCGTAGCGGGTCAAACACTGATATAGAGATAATGTATCTAGTCAAACTAGTTACATTATAACAGTTTCCAAACTTAGGTACACACCTGAAGGTAGTTCCTAAACTTAGGTATCTACGGTTAAAACAGCGACCTTCGTCCCGTTTTCAATTCGCAGATATATCTCGATTGAAGTCAGTATCATGTTCAAAACAGATTCTGAACATCAATATATATTTATGTACCACACTAAGTATTTAAAATCCAATTTTAATACTAGTAGTGAACATAATTTTGACAAACATATTTGAAGTCAGAGCCTTGCACGTTCTTCAATTCCTTCATGTCTGCTTTGTCCAAACGGCAGTCACGCTTCCGCGATCCCGTTTGCCACAATATTGGCAGACATTTTAGGATATGTCATTTATCTTCCCAGAAGATTATAATGATTTTGCCTTTGCCAGTTTCAACACTCCAGAAGCCTTTGGACAAGCCTTGGCCTTCTAGAATATCGAAGTAAGGTGCGTCTAGCGCTACTTGTCTAATTGCAAACTTTGACTTTATCTCCTTGAGAATAGTCATTAACTCTCCAAGAGTTATCAATTGCAATTTTAGTACTTCTAAAATCCAAAGATAGATTTATGAAGATCCTTCAATTTCTTTATCATACTTTAAGGATCTAATCCTTAGTTCTGATTCAGAAATTAAGGATTCTACTGCGGTAAGTATAATGGATTAAGCACTAAAGTTATCATCACATTAATCTTCCAAAGACTATGCTCTACTATTTGCTTAACTCCGGGCTTAGGCATAATATGTTATTTTATCAAATAAAGTAACTTATTATTTTTCCAGGACCATCCTGAAATTTATTCCCAATTTGAAAATTAAACCATTTAAATACATTTTCCCAATGATTATGTTTTAAATGTCAATCTTTCAATTTTATCTTGATTCTAATAGTCCAACTATTTAATCAACGATTTAGGTACTATTTATTATAATGATTACAATAGTCCAACTATTTAATCAACTATAATTTAATAGATTAAAATCAATTATATTGATTACTATAATCCAATTATAAAATCAACTATAAATGAATAGTTTGAATATAGTCCAACTATATATTAAAAAGAACATTTAAATATTAGTCCAACTAACATTTAATTTATTTGACGAATGATATTTGTTTGAGCGCATATGGCAAGTGATTAAACGAATATTGAAAATTCAATTCTTGCCTCCCACTATTTTTCGGCGAGCCTCTAACCCTCTGTCGAGTACTCGGGAAACCGCATTTCCTAGTGGGCTATGATCTCGTTAAATATCACACAATCTTGACTTTGGCCAACAAATTGTATGATAATTAACAAGGCAGATCTCTAAGATCGATTGAATCTAATCCAATTCCTAGATCCGGTAGGGGGACTCCAAGTCCGAAACATATATCTTATATATGCCAATACATCCAATGTATTATCTAACCTTTTTCCTCTGAATCAACTAAGCCTTGGCTTTGGCAAAACAAACTTAGTGATCCCAGTTAAGCGCGACCCATTGACCATGGAAAGCTTCGTAATCAATGTCGATGGACAAGAAGTGGTCTTGACTTTGGCCAACAAACCACAACTTGGACAAGACACCAATATGGAACGAAGCTCTCATGATTCAAACACATCCTCGACGGACAAAATGCCTTGACTTTGGCCAACAGGCCAATGCTAGTCTCGGATCTTGAGTGAGAATCACTAAATGGAAGGAAAAACACTTAATATTTTGCGAGGGTTTTTCGAGGGCAAATTGGCAACCAATTTATTATCTTTGTTAAGGTCTCATCATCATACACCCTTAAACATGCATTCTAAATACATAATAAAGCGCGTATAAATAAATAATAATGATATGCGGATGGATACTTTACACATTGATCCTAGATCAAATCTCTCCATTTCTCTCTCCCGCTAGCACAAGTATTTGCTTCTACCCGTTACACTACACTTCTAAAGAAACCTCATTTACATTGAGGGGAATATGTGAGAAGAGAATACAAAGAATAAGGAGGTGATAAGGCTGGACACGCAGGTCCAATTAATAAATCAAATTTATTACAATAATTTCTAAAATTGTCCCACCCATCTAATATCCATCTGATATACATTATTCATGCATCGCAACCATGTATTCACACAAGCATGATATCAATCAATCTAATTAAATTAATTAATCTGATAATTAGTGATCATCCAATGTTCAAACAACGATTTGATTTTGTTCGAGTCAAACTCGTTTTGCGAATAAGTACGTAATGTACGAATTCTCGAATTAAATTAAACTACACAATTAAATCCAATTTAATTTGTATTTAATTCTAATTCACTATTTAATTCCAAATTAAATATTACACTTTATTAATGAACTTTTACGACTTAAATTCCAAATTTAATCGCAACGGGTCTCAAAGCCCGATTAACGTCCAACGTCAATTTAATTAAAGTCCAATGGGCTTTTAATTAATTTCTTAAGGCGTGGACTTTTGGTCAACTCGGGTCAAACCGAATAACCAAAATCCAATCCGGGAGTTACCCCATAAGCCTAGAAATCAATCTTGGCCCATTAAGCCCAATTAAACTTTAAAGGTCCATTAGGTCGCATTTAGGCTTTATGGAGTCGGTTTTGGGCCCAATTGGATCCAATCCATTTGGCCTAAACCCAACTTTGTACAACAAAGCCCAATAAGCCCATTAACAACATTAAAGCCCAAATCCAATTTTAAGGCCCAATTTAATTAAATATAAAAATCCAATTTCACATTTAATTAACCAAAGTGTATAACATGATTAATCACCCAAATTAACATTTCTAAAACATCAATTAACACAACTAATCATGCTCAATTTCATCATCACATGTCCAACACATTTTGATTAAAATCAAACCCAATAAACATGCAATATATGTCTGGGCCAAGAGAGGGGATTTGTGTCCGATTCGAATTCAATCCAATTAATTCCACAAACGACATTAAATCACATTCCCGAATGATTCTAACTCATCCAATGAATCAAAAATCAAAAAATCCAAGACATTATAGGGATATTAGTATTCAGCCAACACTACCAAAATTGGGGGAAAATGTTCCAAACATATTTTGATCAAATTGATCCAATCAATCATCAATTCAACATGATTTAAACATATTCAAACATCCAATTTAATCAAATCATGCTCAAAATCAATCTACCCAATTTTAAGCCCTAAACTTTTTCATGCTCAAACCTTGCTCTAGATGCCATTTTTGGTTTCTATTAAGGTCCCAAGATCAATAATAAGCATGAATCAAGTGCGAATACAAATCGAAGAAGTTGCGGAATACTCACATCGATCGGTTGAGCGACGCGCGAAGAACAAAAATGAAATTTCAGATTCTGCCTTTGAACTGGTTCGGCAGTGAGCAGAAACAACTCCCTGGTTTGGCCTCCATTTGGTCCTTCGTCAAGCTCCAAGCTTCGTCGAATGGTTCCCGGCTCATGGGTGGACTTCCCTATCACCTTCGCATGTCTCGTAAGTGTGCTAGCACTTGAGATTTTGCCATAAAATCCCACTCTTGCTTCCCTTCTTGCTCGGCATTTCCAGAAAATGCAGTGAAGAAAATAGCCACCAAGGGCGTGAGAGAGAGGAGAGAAAAAGAGAGAAGAGAGAGTTGTGTTTTTGTTAAAGAAAATTTTGTATCTAATACCAATTTTGAATTTCCAAAATTCAATTAATAATTTTCTCTTTCCAAAAGTCAAGCATTAATGCCAACCACCACATCCATCAACTCACATCAATCCATCAAGTTGTCAAGTCACATCACTCAAAGTTACATGTGATTTGATACTTGATGCGACTAATGATTTGATGCTTGATTTGACTTGTGTACCGCACTCGAATTCGAAATTCGAATGCGCTCGTATATAATATCAGGCTCGGGTTCGCTAATTCCAAATTAACAAATTTTTTGTTGCATCGTAATTAAATGATTACACCCAGTGAAGTCACTATTCACGTTGCTAATGAATTAATTCTAAATTAATTCGTTCGCCCGAATTAAAATCTAATTTTAATTCCGCGTCGAAATCTAATTTCGTTTAATATATCAAATATATTAATTAATCGATTAATTCCAAATTAATCGTTATCTCTCTTTAAATGATCTTTTATCCCAGATAAAATATCTCCGTAATTAATCCCATATTAACTTTCTGTCTCTTCTAATTAATCCTAGATTAATTTAGAGTGCGAGTCATACGTCATCGGTGAATCTTTGGGAAGCGACCCATGAGATCCCCAGATCTATATCAGGCGTAGTATATGTAGTATTGCATATTTCTGTCCAGTATCAAATGATCACGTGCTAGGCCTGTGGCTGGAATTGTGTCTGCCCCGTACGAAGCACATGTCGGATGTCTGGTAACTAGTCTCTATAATCGGATAAACCTAACCTTATCATTTTATCCCGATAGCTGCAGCATTTAAGAGAACCAGTCCCGTATCCTACGTGACCATCATCTCCATATGACTGGAGTGACACTTCGTCTTGACATCACACCCAACACACTACGATTCTCAATATACCCAGTATTGGCATACACAGAACCTGTTAAAGCCCTGGACGACCTCAACCAAAGTATATTGATTGTCGCAAGTATTAACAGTGCAAGTCTCAGGTTAAGACCATATACACCTACCCTGATTTCGGATTTCCATAGACACATAGTCATACTACCAATGGAATTCCGAGAGGGTCTATCCAGAGCGAAGCTGTTTCCCGTACCATCGGTGAAACACAACCTCCTATTACACTTGCATGAGTATCCTATACCCAAATATATGAGAACTATGCCGTTGTGCCCTCACAACGCGCACAAGTGTAATACTAGTCTTTTACGTATTTATCGATGTCCAATCTCGATAATACTCTGATACTGTCTCATATCATTCTCCGTCCAGGAACAAATCATAGGGACCTCTCATCATTTATACATCTAGGTGATCTAATCACAAATGATAAGAGTGCAATCTCCTTTGTCACATAGTTAATTTGTACAACAACACCATGATCTGTACAAATAGTGGCGCTATGGGTCATAATTGTCCAACAGTACCAAGTTGGGTTTAGGCTAAATTGGTTGGATCCAATTGGGCCCAAAACCTCTACCATAAAGCCCAAATGCGACTAATGGACCTTTAAAGTTTAATTGGGCCTAATGGGCCGAAATTTATTTCTAGGCTTATGGGGTTACTCCTTGATTGGACTTTGGTTATTGGGTTTGACCCGAGTTGACCAAAAGTCCACGCCTTAAGAAATTAATTAAAAGCCCATTGGACTTTAATTAAATAAACGTTGGACGTTAATCGGGATTTGAGACCGTACCATTAAATTTGGAATTTAAGTCGTAAAAGTTCATTAATAAAGTGTAATATTTCATTTGGAATTAAATAGCGAATTAGTATTAAATACATATTGAATTGGATTTAATTTTGTAGTTTAATTTAATTAAAGAATTCGTACTTTGAGTACTTATTCGCAAAACGAGTTTGACTCGAGCAAAATCAAATCGTTGTTTGAACATTGGATGGTCACTAATTATCATATTAATTAATTTGATTAGATTGATTGATAGCATGCTTGTGTGAATACATCGTTGCGATGTATGAATAATGTATATCGGATGGATATTAGATGAGTGGGGCAATTTTAGAAATTCTTGTAATAAACTTGAAATTTATTAATTGGACCTGCATGTCCAGCCTTATTACCTCCTTATTCTTTGTATTCTCTTCTCACCTATTCCCCTCAATGTAAATGAGGTTTCTTTAGAAGTGTGGTGTAACGGGTAGAAGCAAATACTTGTGCTAGCGGGAGAGAGGAAATTGAGAGATTTGATCTAGATCAATGTTTTAAGTATCCATATGCATATCATTATTATTTATTTATACGCGCTTTATTATGTGTTTAGGATACATTTTCAAGGGTGTATGATGATGAGACCTTAACAAAGATAATAAATGGTTGCCAATTTGCACTCGAAAAACCCATGTAAAATATTAAGCGTTTTTCCTTCCATTGAGTGATTCTTACTCAAGATCTAAAACTAGCATTGGCTTGTTGGCCAAAGTCAAGGCATTTGTCCGTCGAGGATGTGTTTGAATCACGAGAGCTTTGTTATATATCAGTGTCTTGTCCAAGTTGTGGTTTGTTGGCCAAAGTCAAGACCACTTCTTGTCCATCGACATTGATTACGAAGCTTTCCATGGTCAACGGGTCACGCTTAACTGGGATAACTAAGTTTGTTGTGCCAAAGCCAAGGCTTAGTTGATTCAGAGGAAAAAGGTTAGGTAATATATTGGATATATTGGCATATATAAGATATATATTTCGGACTTGGATGTCCCCCTACTGGATCTAGGAATTGGATTGGATCCAATTGATCTTAGAGATCTACCTAGTTAATTATCATACAATTTGTTGGCCAAAGTCAAGATTGTGTGATATTTAACGGGATCCTAGCCCGCTAGGAAACACGGTTTCCCGAGTACTCGACGGAAGGTTAGAGGCTCGCCGAAAAATAGTGGGAGGCAAGAATTAAATTTGCAATATTCGTTTAAATACTTGCCATACGCGCTAAAACAAATATCATTCGTCAATTATATTAAATGTTAGTTGGACTAATATTTAAAACACTGTTTTAAAACAGTTGGACTGTATTCAAAAAATTAAATTATAATTTATTATATAATTGGATTATAGCAATCATTATAATAAATAGTACCAAAATTATTGATTAAATAGTTGGACTATTAGAATCAAGATAGAATTGAAAGATTGACATTTAAAACATAATCCTAGGGAAAATGTATTTAAATGGTTTAATTTTTCAAATTGGGAATAAAATTTCAGGATGGTCCAGAAATCTAATAAGTTACTTTATTTGATAAAATAACATATTAGGCCTTAGTCCGGATTTAAGCAAATAGTAGAGCATGGTCTTTGGAAGATTCATGTGATGATAACTTTAGTGCTTAATCCATTAAGCTTGTCACAGTAGACTCCTTAATTTCTTAATCAGAACTATGGATTAGATCCTTAAAGTATGATAATGAAATTGAAGGATCTTCATAGATCTTTTTTTGGTCTTAGGTGTACTAAATTGCAATACATAACTCTTGGAGAGTTAATGACTATTCTCAAGGAGACAAAGTCAAACTTTGCAATATGGCAAGAAGTGCAAGGCGCACCTTACTTCGACATTCCAGAAGGCCAAGGCTAGGGCGAACGCTTCTGAGTGTGGAAAAGGGCAAAGGCAAAATCATTATAATCTTCTGGGAAGATAAATGACATATCCCAAAATGTCTGCCTAAATTGTGGCAAACGGGATCGCGGGAGCGTGACTGCTGTTTGGACATGGCATACATGAAGGAATTGAAGACGGGCAAGGCTCTGACTTCAAATATGTTTGTCATAAATATGTTTGTCAACACGAAATAGAAAGACAGATCGGCTAAAGTATTATACCGTCACAGTTAGACCATAATGGAAAAAACTTAAGCAATAAGTTTCTAATATACTTGAAAGAGTATAGTATTCTTTCAAATGAGGACTTCTTCCCGAACACGTCAATTTGACAATGTGTTCGAACCTTGTAACCGAATTTTGTTGGACATGATAAAGTTAATCATGAGTCGCTCTGAGCTACCATTTCCTTCAATGGACGCATTAACAGTGCAGAACTTATTTAGAATAAGGTTCCATAAAATCTATTTGACAGATATCATATTAGATATGAACAGGAAAGAATCCAGGTTTCTCATTCCTGAATATTTGGGAATGCTAGGCAAGTGTTTGTATGATACCAAACTAGAACCCAAATCGGATAAGTGCCAATTGTAGGTTATCCTATGGATACCAAAGTATAGTACTTATACAACTCACAAGAGAACAATTTAATTGTTGCTCACCATGCGGTTTTCCTAAGAGGAATACCTATATGCAGTGGTAAGTGGGAGGAAAGTAATACTCGATGAAAATCGGAGTAATACTATTCCAAGCATCGATCCTTAATGGAACATAAATAGTTCATCAAGGATGAAACTATACTATTAATCTTCGAATACACAAGAACCACGTAAGTCAGAGAGAGTCAGAAAACAACCTGGGGTATGGGTTTCTGATCTCATCTCATAAAGATGTTAATCTAATTGAGTTATACCAACTGACTACGTATGAGGAAATGATACAAGGTATCGACTCCCTATTATGACAAAGTGTCATAAATCTGAAATGGATTCCATGTAAATCGACTATGTTTGGACACTAGTTGTTGTACCGCAAGGCATTGTACCTATAAGTACTTATAAGTCTTCAAGGAAGACATACATGGATGACAACATACCAACGTACTAAGCTAGGCTTATTACGAAAAGCTATCGTTATCAACATTGTGTCGATTACGACGAAACCTTTTACCTGTTGCCATGGTAAATCCATTTGGATAATGCTTGCTAATGCTGCATGTTTCATTTATGAAATATGACAGTTTAACGGGAAAATCGCTTTCCTGAAAAGTAAACCTTTTGGAGGATGTTTACAACATCCTGTCGGTTTTGTCGTACCAAAACTAGAAAACAAGGTTTGCAGGTTACTCGATCCATGTATGGATTGAAGCAAGCATTAGGTTCTTAGAATTATCGTTTTGATGTAATCATATTGGAGTATGATTTAATTCAAAATGAAAATGATTCTTGTGTAATAAGGAGGTTAGTGGGAGCGCACTGACAATGATGTACTATGCAATAATGATAATATATGTCATTTCATGGAAATGATATTCCCATAAAATAATCGGTGAAAGCTTGGCTTCCGAGAAAACTCTCCGAGAAATCGTACATTGAAAAATGTACGCGACCTGGTGTCTCATACGATTTGGGCATATGAATTCACAACAGGCCAATCCAAGTGATAGTCACTAGATTGAAGTTAAGAACATCCTTTAGTATCTTAGAGTGTTGGGGTTGGTGCTCAGAGCGCCAATCCGGGCCTTTTTATGTCTGATTCATGAATACGAACATCCCCTTATTCCATAATATTACTTATTTATGGTTGCACCTCTTGTTCTTATATACGTATTCGATCTGATTACGATTAAGATTGAAACTAAATGTGGTTTAGTGATATGTATATATTAGACAAAGGCCCGATAATATATAATGCAGTACACATTACAAAGTTAGTTTGTAATTGACATTGGGAAGTGTCACTGCTATATGTATATTATCAAACATAGTTCCTGGTCAAGATTTGCTAACACGGGTCGGTTAGTTCAAATCCGTTGAGACCAGTACATGTCGTATATCGAGACTTGTCCGATGGTTTATCCCAATGACCATGAGTCTATGGAGACTCGTATAGACGTGTAGGTGTTTATAGTGGATAAACACTGAACGGATCACCGAAGATTCTTAATGATGGTACCAACGTCAATAAGAATCTTCTCGGGTTGAGTAGCATAGTGGTCCTTCGACTTGAGACACCACTGTGGATGTATGAGACATCCTCCACACTTAGATGGCAGTCACGTCACCGATCTATTTAGATCAGACCTCCGCCTGTTCGTTGGGTGTGGATCGATCCTCAGGATATCCTGTGTGGTGTCAAGATAGGATCCGTCAGTTCTGTGTACAGAGCATAGGTAGTCCATATATTATTAGCAGTCTGTTAAATCTGTGGCCCCAGTATACATCAGAAGTAAGTTCCGAGTGTTATTAAGAGATTGATAATAGATACGTCGACGATAATACCTATAGAGATTTGACGTTTACATCTATATCTCTGGGATTATCTGGATACCTGTGATGGAGGGATTATACGTATGCAATGACCTCGACCTGTATGATTCAGCTAGTTTATCCGTGATCGTCATAATCTACGGGTGGATAGATTATGTACATGAAATTGGATTCATGACGGATATACCTGAATCTAGAGAGTCTCAATAATGAAACATACTCGTAGAGCACTAGAGCAACATTTATGAATAATGATGATTATTTATAAATCGTTTACTCGTTAACGAAAAATACATGCGAACTTGCTGAACCGTCATTTCCTAATTAATGTGTGTTTGTATTTAATATATGATATTATTAAATACACATTAATAAATCGTCAAATAAAGGTATTTGACATATATCATCAATATATGTATTTGAGATATTTAAAGTAAATATAATACTATATTTGATATTTTGTATTTAATTAATTATTTAATTATTTAATTTTTAAATGATTAATATAATTAAAATATAAATATCTCCCCAATGATAAAGTTAGGAAATGATTATAGTTACAATTGTGACTTATACATTAAAGGAAATGGTTGTCAAATTGATTTTGACGTCTTAAGATATTTGTTCAAAAATGTTTGAAAAATTAAAATATCTTTTTTCTTTATTTTCCTTTAAATTCGGCCATACACTTTATAAATATAAGAGTTTATTTTTTCTAATGTTGCCATTGTTGACTTTGTTAGAAATATAATTAAAGTGTTTTTGATATTTTGACAAGTTGGTAACATGAAATTCAAATGAAAATGAATGAATATTTCTTGTTTTTGTTCTTCACAAATTCGGCCAGGCTTTATTTGGAACAAGTATATATTGTTTTTCATTTCATTTTGGATCTTAACCTAATACACTTTAAAGAAAACTCCATAAAGTAAAGCAAAGGATGCTAGAGAGAAAAGAAAGGAAAAATCAAGAAAAGCTTGGAAAATCGTAAGTATTTCCAACCTTCCATTAGAGAGTATTTTTCCTCTTGTTGTGGCAACATCTTGTATGTTCTTGAGTTTTTCTATTCTTTATCTTTGTGTTTTTGATGGATAAAAGTTTGGTGAAAGTGTAGAGCATGTATGATGAAGGAAGCTTATGGCTATTGTAGTAATAAGTGTTCTTTGTGGTTTGGAAACCTTGTTGCTAATCTAGAGTTGTTGACCCACTCTTAGATGACCTAGATTTGATCTTTGTTTCATTGTGTTTGAGACTTGATTGGATGGAAGAACATGATTAAAGTAATTGATTTAACCAATTTGGTCTAATTTGTCCAATTTGAAGAAATTAAAAAATTAGGGTTCATGACCATTCCAAATTTGGGGATTTTCATATATATTGTGCATTTGGATGTGTATATGATGCATATAATTTTCATGTTCATTGGATTACATCTTGATGTGTTTGAGATGAAAATTGACAAAGTGCACACTTTGGCACCAAGGTGGTGCATTCGGCCAAGAGTTGAAAATTTTGGGGATT
>SKCR01026556.1:0-91062 GCA_019454045.1 Zanthoxylum bungeanum
GCTTCAAGCTTCCTTGCTCAAAGAAGAAGCTTCCCTATCACCTATGTATGCCTCAAGGTGTGCTAGCACTAAGTTTTGAAACAAAATCAAATCTTGTTTCTCATTACTTCTCGGCAGAACCAGAAAAACGAGAGAGGAAGAGATGAAAACGGCTTGAAGCCGAGAGAGAAAAAAGGGAGGGAAGAACAAGACCGTGAGTCTTGCATGTTGGAGAGAGAGAGGACCGAATGTGTATAAAGTGAAAAGAAAAGTAATATATATTTATTCATTTATTTTCCAAAAATAAATAAAACAAATATATATATTCCAAACCTTTCATATTCCATCACTTTTACTTTTAACTTTAAGTCATATCACATCACTTTTCACATCACATCTATTCACTTTAATAAAGTGACATATTGTCAAGTCACATCACTCAAAGTGACAATTGATTTGACGATTGACGCGACTAGCGATTTGACGCTTGATGTGACTTGCGTGCCGCACTCGAATTCGAAATGCGAATGCGCTCGCAATCACTCTCGGGCTCGGGTTCGCAATTCCAATTAACGAATTTTCCGTCGCGTCGTAATTAATGATTACGCCTAGCGAAATCACTATTCACGTCGCTAACGAATTAATTCTAAATTAATTCGTTCGCCCGAATTAAAATCTAATTTTAATTCCGCGTCGAAATCCAATTTCGATTAATATATCGAATATATTAATTTTATCGATTAATTCCAAATTAATCGTTCTCTCTCTTTAATTAATATTTTATCCCAGATAAAATATCTCCGCAATAATCCCAGATTAATTTTCTCTCTCATCGAATTAATCCCAGATTAATTCTATCTCTCTCTTCTAATTAATCCCAGATTAATCAAAGTGCGAGTCATACGTCATCGGTGAATCATCAGGAAGCGACCCATGAGATCTCCGGATATGTTGGCAGTAAATACGATCGTCGGACTGTCCGAACACGTAAGTCCTCGTACTACGTTTATATCGATTTACAAGACAAGGTTGGCTTCTAGCAAAGCGCCATGCCTACCCAATTCTCCAGAAATATTTTACAGGAATATATAGATCTGTATCAAGCGTAGTAGTATACCGTAGTATTGTGTATATCGGCCCAGTATCGGATAATCACGTGCTAGGGCTGGGGCTGGATAAGTGTCTGCCCCGTCCGAAACACATGTCGGATGTCTGGTAACATAGTCTCTATAATCGGATATACATGACCTGTGTCACAATATCCCGATTGGTTGCGCAACACTCAAGAGCACTAGTACCGTATCCTGCGTGACATCATCTCCAAATGACTGAAGTGACACTTCCATCTTGACATCATCACCCAATACACTACGACTCTCTGATAAACCCAGAAGTGGTGTACACAGAACCGGTTAAAGCCCCCTACCACCAAGACCAAATTTATCGATTATCGTAAGTATTAGCGATGCAAGTCTCAGGTTAAGACATATACACACCTACCTCGATTTCGGCCTCCCATAGACACATAGTCATAATACCAATGGGATTCCGATGGGTCTATCCAGAGCGAAGCTGTTTCCCGTACCATCGGATGAAACACGACCTCCTATCGCACTTGCATAAGTATCCAATACTTATATATATGAGAACTATTGCTGTTGTGCCCTCACAAACGCGCACAAGTGCAATACTAGCCTATTCCGCATTATCGATGTCCAGTCTCGATAATACTACGGCTAGGGATATTTAATGATTAAACCTTCGGGGACTGATACGTCTCATATCATTCTCAGTCCAGGTACTAATCATAGGGACCTCTCTTCATTTATATATCTATGGTGATCTAATCACAAATGATGAGAGTGCAATTTCCTTATTACATAGTTAATTTGCTACAACAACACAATGATCTGTGCAAATAGTGACGCTATGGGTCATATTATCCAACACCAAGTACTACGTTTTTACCGATTTACAAGACAAGGTTAGCTTCTAGCAAAACGCCATGCCTACCCAATTCTCTAGAAATATTCTTACTGGAATATTAGATCTATAACAGACGTAGTATACCGTAGTATAGTGTATATCGAACCAGTATCTGATGATCACATGTAAGGCCTGGGGCTGGAGATGTGTCTGCCCCGTACGATACACATATCGGACATCAAGCAACCAGTCTCTTTGAATCGGATAATCCTGACCTAGTCATATTATCCCGATGGTTGCAACCATTATAGAGTACTAGTTCTGTATCCCTCGCGATCATCATCTCCATATGTCTGAAGTGATACTTCCATCTTGACATCACACCCAGTACAGTACACTACGATTCTCGATAAACCCAGAAGAGGTATACACAGAACCCGTTAAAGCCCTGGACCACCAAACCTAAATTTTACCAATTGTCGTAAGTACTAGCGATGCAAATCTCAGGTTAAGATCATATGCACCTACCCTGAAGCGGACTCCCATAGACACGCAGACATACTACCAATGGGACCCGCGGGGTCTTTCCAGAGCGAAGCTGTTTTCCGTACCATCGGTAAAACACAACCTCCTACCGCACTTGCATAAGTATCCAATACTTAAATATATGAGAAACTATTTCGTTGTGCCCTCACAACATGCACAAGTGCAGTACTAGTCTATTCCGCATTATCGATGTCCAATCTCGATAATACTACGACTAGGGATATTTAATGATTAAACCTTTATGGATTGATACTGTCTCATATCATCACAATCCGGAACTAATCATAGGGACTTTTACCATTTATATATCAAAGTAATAAATTACAAAACGGGGTAAAAAGGCAATTCATTACTACATAGTTAATTTTGTACAATAATACAATATCATTTACAAAATAGTGACGCTATGGGTCATTACTGTCTAACAATTCTATGTACCTTTGGAGTAAATAACATACTTTTAATCTATTAAATGGTTTTATGACATATAGTCCATTAGTTGAATTCTAAAATTTTAAAAACCTATAAGTGAACTAATTTTTTAAAAGTTAAAATAAATGATTAGATCATTTAAGAAACTTGATTAAATTAGTTTAATTAAGTTAATTGGTTAGTAGAGACTAATCGGGATTAGTGAATAAAATTTTAAAAGTTAAATTGGTTAGATCACTATATCATCAACTAGTATTAATTAAGGTTATGACTTTAGCCGAGCATAATCTAAGATTCATAAAATACTAGTGAGATAGAAACCTTACTTTTTTTAATAGTGAGTGGGAGAAGGGTATAACGCAATATATCATGCGATCTCCATTGTTATCCAGAAAACGTGAGATTCAATAGGCGCCTCGAGACGGCTTTGCTTTCGTCCCCTACGGATGGTGTCCTTTTTGGGTCAATATTAGGTTTGGACTCGAAAGGATATGGTAATTTGAACCTACCCTACGGCGGCACTTCACTAGTTAAGTCCAAGGGTTTCGAAATAATGGGTCACACTCACAAAGGAATGATTAAGTTGTTAATCAAAGCTTCCTTGATCAAAATAACAGTTATTGATTAATATAGGAATAAGAGTTATTTCAGATATATTAATCAATTGAGAATGTCTCAATCTATCATGCGAATACTTGACCTACCCTACGGCGACACTTATTGTGGGATGATAGATAACCGTGGCATAATAATTCTTTTAGGTTTCTAATTCATTATACATTGATCATGCATCATGTTTAATTTTATGCCTAAATGTTTGACAATTTTAATATGCGACGAATGAATATTGAATGCGCGTTTATTATTTTTTCAACCATGGCATCTGCAATAATCTCATTATCAAACAACAAAGAAAAATTAACCGGGGATAATTATATTAAATGGAAATGTGAAATGAATGCTATCTTGGTCTGTAAAGACCTTAAATTTGTCCTAATGGAGGAATGTCCTCCTGAGCCAGCACCTAATGCTGGCAGAGCTGTACATAATTCCTATAATAATTGGATTAAAGCTGATGAGAAAGCCCATAGCTATTTGATAGCATCCATGTCTGAGGTTCTTGCTGCACAACATGAGCCTATGGCGACAGCATCAATCATTATGCAGTCATTACAGAACATGTTTGGGCAACCTTCAGACCGGCAACAATAAGAGGCAATTGCCTCTGTATTGATCGCTAGCTCGATTAAAGGCACATCAGTCTGAGACCATGTGTTAAGGATGATGGCTCATCTTAATATGGCTGAAACCCATGGTGCACGTATTAGTTGAGCATGGAATTGTTTCACAGCTCACAGCACCTAGAACACCACAATAAAATGGTGTTGCAGAAAGGAGAAATCGAACCATACTAGACATGATAAGATCAATGTTTAGTTATAGCACTCTACCTAGTTTATTCTGGGGGTATGCATTGCAAACTGCAATATATATCCTGAATATAGTTCCTTCTAAGTCTGTTTCTAAGACTCCGTTAGAGTTGTGGAATGGTCATAAAGCTAGTTTGCGACATTTTCGCATATGAGGGTGTTCGGCATATGTGTTAAAGAACAAGACTACTAAGTTGGAACCACATTCATAGATGTGCCTATTTGTAGGCTATCCTAAGGAAATTAAGGGTGGATTCTTTTATAGTCTAGAAGATAATAAAGTATTTGTGTCGACAAATGCTATATTTCTTAAGGAGTACTATATGAGAGAGTTCAAACCTCGAAAGAAGTTAATGTGTTACTTGAGGAGTTACTTGCTGGTACGACCAGTACACCATTGTCAAATATTGACAAAGACATAACACCTTCTACATCTGAAAGTCAGATGCAAGTTTATCAGGATACCATACCACCTAGACATAGTGGGAGGGTTTTAAGACAACCTGAACGCTATCTAGGAAATGGTGAGGTGCAAGTTGTTGCATCTTGTGATGGTATAGATGATCCATTGACCTATCATAGTGCAATGGAATATACTGATAAAGAGGAATGGCTCAAAGCCATGAACCTCGATATGGAGTCTATGTACTCTAACTCAGTCTGGGAACTTATAGACCAACCTAATGGAGTAAAACCCATAGGTTGCAAGTGGATCTACAAGAGAAAAAGAGGAATATATGGGAAAGTACAGACTTTAAAGGCTAGGCTAGTGGCAAAGGGTTATACCCAAAAAGAGGGAGTTGACTATGAAGAAACTTTTTCGCCAGTAGCCATGCTTAAATCCATCAGGATTATTCTTTCCATTGCCGCATATTATGACTATGAGATTTGGCAAATGGATGTCAAGACTGCATTTTTGAATGGTAATCTTGATGAGAGTATCTATATGGTACAACCAGGGGGTTCATTACCCAAGGTCAAGAGCAAAAAGTTTGCAAGTTGCAAATGTCCATTTATGGACTTAAGCAAGCATCTAGATCTTGAAACATAAGGTTTGATACTACGATCAAGTCTTATAACTTTGAGCAGAACATTGATGAGCCTTGTGTCTACAAGCGCATCATTGATGGGAAGGTGGTTTTCCTTGTGTTATACGTTGATGATATTTTACTCATTGGGAATGATGTAAAGATATTATCGGACATGAAAATATGGCTAGCTAACCAATTCCAAATGAAAGATTTGGGAGAGGCAAGTTATGTACTTGGGATCCAGATCATTTAGGATCGTAAGAAACGACTGTTAGCAATGTCTCAAGCAACCTATATCGACAAGATTCTTGTGCGATTTGGTATGCAGAATTCCAAGAAAGGTAATTTACCTCTCAGGCATGGAATTCATTTGTCTAAGGAACAGTCTCCTAAGACACCTCAAGCAGTTGAAGAGATGAGACATATACCATATGCTTCAGCAATTGGAAGTCTTATGTATACTATGTAATGCACGAGACCAGACATCTATTTTACAGTGGGAGTAGTCAGTAGGTTTCAATCCAACCCAGGATTAGATCATTGGGTAGCAGTGAAACATATTCTTAAGTATCTTCGGAGAACGAGAAATTATATAATTGTATATACAAGTCAGGATATGATTCTGAGAGGATATATTGACTCTGATTTTTAGACAGATGTCGATTCTAGGAAATCAACATCTGGATCAGTGTTCACCCTAGGTGGTGGGGCTATAGTATGGAGGAGCATTAGGTAATCTTGTATTGCTGACTCCAGCATTGAGGCTGAATATGTAGCAGCTAAGGAAGCAGTCTGGCTCTGTAAGTTCTTGGCAGATCTGGAAGTTTTTCCAGATATGGATAAACCACTCACACTTTATTGCGATAATAGTGGTGCAGTGGTGAACTCCAAAGAACCAAGAAGCCATAAGAGGGGTAAACATATTGAGAGGAAATATCACCTCATCAGGGAGATAGTACATAGAGGAGATGTCGTTGTCACACAGATTCCTTTCGCAGATAACCTGGCTGATCCGTTTACAAAGACCTATCAGCTAAATTATTTGAAGGTCACCTAAATGGTTTAGGATTACCTGACATGTCTCATTTTCTTTAGTCCAAGTGGGAGATTGTTGGGATTTATGTCCTAGAGCTTCATGTATTGTAAACGAATTTATTTTTGTAATAATAATAAATGCATTATTCATTTTATCAAGTTGTTTGATTTATATCGCATATTGTCCAATTGTCTTGTTTACCTTGATTACTCTTGTACCTTTACACTTAGTGTATGTTCGATGCACAAGAGGATTTAGGTCTAAAGTTAGTAATCTAAATAGTCCATAGAGAGCAAACAAATAGGGTACTTTATTTGTGGTATATCTATAGCTGCGGTCCATTCTATACTTGTATGACGACCTTGATCCGGGATCGTTCATGTAGTGACATGGGAATGAAGGCACGTTGTATGATAAGATCATATAGGACTGGACTCAGATAAATATGAATTTTTTTTAATATCTGTTAACCAAAGAAATTCATTTTATTTAATAGATGGTCATATATGGATTCGATCTTAATCCTGAGTGTATTACGAACTCCTGCATGACAGGCTATGTCCTTTGATTTACTATGGTGAGGTTGGTGTAGCATTCCCGGCCAATAACTACGTATTTTAGGGATATGGTTTGGTATCTAGCTGGGAACGTTTTACATAGATATGGAATTCACTCATTCTTACGAGAAGTAGAAGAATATCTCTTTTAAGAGTTGATTCGGGACTTGAACAATTTGAGCGCTCAACTTTTCTATTATGAATAGAAAGTATTTTATATTCATAATTGTTATGAATTAATTGTTCATTATAGAATCAATGGTGCTTAAGAGACAAAATATTTAGAGGGGTTTAACGGACTTATGACCCGACTCTATTTATGAGATATTCGTGAAGGGCTATATCCATATGTAATGACTATATCGATGGACACCAAAAATGTTCGGTTTACTTAATACATCTACGGTAACAGGAGTTCAACTTCGAGTTTTTAGTGGAATAACGCAGAGTTAATAATTCGTAATATTTGATTAAAGAGTTTGATTAATATTTCGAAATTATTGGAGCTCGGAACCGTAGGTCCATTTGGTCCCCGTGCTGCTCGATTAACTGTAGCAAACCTAATATAATTAGATTGTCTAATTATATGCTCACATTATATTTATTTATATATTATTAATAAGATTAATAATATTTATTGTCACAAATGAAAACTATGTTAAATTAGTTTAACTTAATGTTTCTCTAGAATTCTTTGATTATGAGATAATCAAATCTTGATTATGAGATAATCAAGTTAGTAATAATTATGAGATAATTACTACAACATAATTGAAGGTAAATAAATCATTATTAATATATTGATTTTTATTTACCATTGGAGACAAAGCCATATGGCTTACCATGTCATCCAAGCAATTATGTCTATTAGGTGGCTTGGATACACCTAATAGTTTTGTCATTAGCTAATGCCTTTATGTTTTGGTATGGCCTCCACATTTATGTGTTTGCCATTGAAAGAAAGCATTGAATGCTTAATGACAAAGTCCTATTCTTATTAACATTTCTTATGCTTTGGTATGGCATTCACATTTTTGTGTTAGCCATTGCAGAAAGCATTAGATGTTTAATGACAATGTTAGTGGCTTGTGTAAGAGAATATAATCTCTCTACCATTCTCTCACTTCCTAAGTTCAACTTTGCATTCATTCACACAAATTGTTGTGGAGAAATGATTTGAAGAGAAATAGAGAAAGTTTTCTAGCATTCACAAGTATTGTGGAAAAATTCCTAAAGCCAAACCCATTTGTGAAACATCTTAATGTCTAAATAGTTTAGAGGTTTAATCTTGTGAGTGAAGCCCCCACCTACGGTTTGTTAGGTCGAGTATAGTTCGGAAGACGAGTGGTTGATCCAAGTGTTGTACACCAAAGGATTGATCTTGGCTACTCAACAAAGGGAGAAGGCAAAGAAAAATTTAAAGGACCAAACGGACCCCCGGGGTGCACCACCAAGGCACTTCGCCGCGTAAGGAAAGTCGTTTAGTACCATAATAACTTATTTTCTCTAACAATATGTTGGTTTCTATAATATGTCCCAAACAAAGATTAAGCATGTGAAATACTATAAAGAATATATATAAACATGAAGTATGGCGGAATCATACTTACAATGCCTGTGATGAAGTAGATGATCAAATGGTAGAAGCTCCAAGTGGTGGAGGATTCGGCCAAGAGGAGGAAGAAGACTTGAAGCTCCAAGCTTTTGTATTCCAAGCTCTTTGATGGTTTCCCTATCACCTCTTTTGATCCCTTGCTTGTGCTAGCAAAAATGGAGAAATGGAAGATCAAATCTTCCTTGCCCTTGTCAATGGAGTTCACGGCAATTTGAGAGAAGAGAGAGTTTTTTGTGTAATGTCTTGATTAATTAATTTTTGTATTACCAAAAATCAATTTATATTTATGTTATAATTTATTAAATTAATAATAAATCTATGACATAAACCATGCAATGGCTTAGAGTGTCAAACACTCAAACTCCATGCAAAGCTTTGAGTGAAATGCACACTATCACCATGCAATGCCTTAGAGTGTTTGTACACTATTAACATGCAATGCCTTATCAATAAAATAATGCATATAATGACAAGTGTCATGTGGGCCCCACACGTTTCCCAATGAAAGTGGGCCACGTCCACTCACGCGTTCGGGTTCGATATTTCCGAAATACCGAGCTAGCGTCGCGACGTTAATTAAATCGGATTTAAATAAATAATCGCTCCTAGCGAAATTATTATTTACGTCGCTTACGAATTAATTCTAAATTAACTCGTATGCCCGAATTAAAATCTAATTTTAATTTCGCGTCGAAATCGAATTTCGATTATTATATCGAATATAATAATTTTATCGATTAATTCCAAATTAATCGTTCTCTCTCTCTAAATAAGGCACTTTATCCGAGATAAAGTTTCTCCGCAATTAATCCAAGATTAATTAAGTTCGAATCAAATATCATAGGTGAATCTTCAGGAAGCGACCCAAGAGATCTCCGGATATTTTGGCAGTAAATACGGTCGTCGGATAATCCGAACACGTACGTACCTCGTACTACGTCTTTACCGATTCACAAGACAAGGTTGGCTTCTAGCAAAGCGCCATGCCTACCCAATTCTCCAGAAATATTCTTATAGGAATATAAGATCTGTATCAGGCGTAGTATACCGTAGTATTGCGTACATCGATCCAGTATCGGATGATCACATGCTAGGCCTGGGGCTGGAGATGTGTCTGCCCCGTACGAAACATATATCGGACATCAAGCAACTAGTCTCTTTAAATCGGACAATCCTGACCTAGTCATATTGTCCCGACGGTTGCAACCTTTTATAGAGTACTAGTTCTGTGCCCTGCGTGATCATCGCCTCCATATGTCTGAAGCGATACTTCCATCTTGACATCACATCCAGTACACTACGATTCTCGATAAACCCAGAAGAGGTGTACACAGAACCGGTTAGGGTCCCCAACCACCAAAACCAAAGTTTACCGATTGTCGCAAGTACTAGCGATGTAAGTCTCAGGTTAAGACCATATACACCTACCCTGATGCGGCCTCCCATAGACACGCAGACATACTACCAATGGGATTCCGCGGGGTCTATCCAGAGCGAAGCTGTTTTCCGTACCATCGGTAAAACACAACCTCCTATTCACTTGCATAAGTATCCAATACTTAAATATATGAGAACTATGCTGTTGTGCCCTCACAACGTGCACAAGCGCAATACTAGTCTATTCCGCATTATCGATGTCCGATCTCGATAATACTCCGACTAGGGATATTTAATGATTAAACCTTTATGGATTGATACTGTCTCATATCATCTCATCCAGTATTAATCATATGGACTTTCGCCATTTAATAGTCAAAGTAAATAATATTACAAAACGGCAAAAGGCAATTTCATTATCACATAGTTAATTTTGTACAATAATACAATATCATTTACAAACAGTGACGCTATGGGACATAATGTCTAACAATCTCCCACTTGGCCTATAGCCAGTCACTCAAGCATCTAATACCCGAACTATGTATGTGTCGTTCAAAAACTTGCTGAAGAACAGCCTTTCGTCAGCGGATCTGCAATGTTGTCATCTGATGTGACCTTCTCGACCTTTACATCGCCACGATGTATAATCTCCCGAATCAGATGGTAACGTCGAAGAACATGCTTGGACCGTTGATGAGACCTTGGTTCCTTAGCCTGTGCTATAGCCCCGTTATTGTCACAATACAATGGAACGGGCTCAGCTGCTAACGGAACTACTCCTAATCCGATTAGGAACTTTCGGATCCAAACTGCCTCCTTTGCTGCTTCAGATGCAGCGATGTACTCCGCTTCTGTTGTTGAATCGGCAACAGTATCTTGCTTGGAAGATTTCCAGCTCACTGCTCCGTTATTCAAACAAAAAATGTACCCGGATTGCGACTTGTAGTCATCCTTGTCGGTTTGGAAACTTGCATCGGTATACCCAGATACCGCAAGTTCTCCACCTCCATAAATTAAGAAAGCATCCTTAGTTCGTTTAAGATACTTAAGGATATTCTTAACTGCTATCCAGTGACCTTCACCTGGATCGGCCTGATAGCGACTGCACATGCTCAAAGCATATGAGACATCAGGTCGTGTACATATCATGGCATACATGATCGATCCGACTGCCGAGGCGAACGGTATCCGACTCATGTGGTCTCTCTCTTCCTGAGTCTTAGGACACATGTCCTTAGACAGAGAGGTACCTCGTACCATTGGAACCAATCCCTCTTGGATTGTTCCATGTTGAATCGCTTCAACACTTTATCAATGTATGTACTCTGGGAGAGTCCAAGCAGCTTTCTAGATCTATCCCTGTAGATTTTATTCCAAGAATAAAGGCTGCTTCTCCCAGATCTTTCATGGAGAATTTTAATGAAAGCCAAGCTTTCACCGACGTTAGCATGGGAATGTCATTGCCTATAAGCAATACGTCGTCGACATAAAGGACAATAAAAGTAAGTGCTCTCCCACTAACCTTCTTGTATACACAAGGGTCATCTGCGTTTTGCACGAAATCATATTCCTTTATGATCTCATCAAAACGCTGATTCCATGACCGTGATGCTTGCTTCAATCCATAAATGGATCGATTTAACTTACAAACCTTGTTTGCAAGTCTAGGTACGATAAAACCGTCAGGCTGTTGCATATAAACATCCTCCAAAAGGTTTCCGTTAAGGAAAGCGGTTTTAACGTCCATCTGCCATATCTCGAAGTCGAAATATGCAGCTATTGCAAGCATTATCCGAATGGATTTAATCATGGCAACGGGTGAGAAGGTTTCGTCATAATCAATACCATATTGTTGACGATACCCCTTCGCTACAAGCCTAGCTTTGTACGTTTGTACGTTGCCATCCATGTCGGTCTTCTTCTTGAAGATCCATCTGCATCCAATAGGCTTTACGCCTTCTGGTGCATCAACCAGTGTCCAAACTTGGTTGGCGTACATGGAATCCATCTCGGACTTCATGGCTTCTTGCCATAAAGCGGAATCGATATTTTGTATCGCTTCCTCATACGTAGCCGGCTCATTATCCTCAATAAGATTAATATCTATATGAGGTGAGATCAGGAACCCATACCTCTCAGGTACTGTTCTGACTCTCTCCGACCTACGCGGTCCTTGTGTATGTGAAGTTTGTGGTACAGACTCATCCCGGACGGTCTGTTCTTGTTCCGTCGTTGATTCATTGCCAGGAACAGTATCACTACGATCTTCATCGAGTTCTACTTTCCTCCCACTTACCACTGCATTTAGGAATTCCTTCTCAAGGAAAAACGCATGTAGAGCAACAAATACTTTGTTCTCTTGTGGGTGATAGAAGTAATATCCTTTGGTTTCCCTAGGATATCCTACGAAAAGGCATTTATCAGATTTGGGTTCAAGTTTGGTACCTTCCAAACGTTTAACATATGCCCAGCATCCCCAAATCTTAGGAAAGAGAAACCTGGTTTCCTTCCTGTCCATATCTCATATGGAGTCTGTTCAACAGACTTCGACGGTACCTTATTCAAAATAAGTATAGCACTGTTTAATGCGTATCCCCAGAAGGATATTGGTAGCTCAGTGCGACTCATCATTGACCTCACCATGTCCCAAGGTGCGGTTTCTCCGTTCGGACACACCGTTTAATTGCGGTGTTCCAGGAGGAGTCCACTGTGAAAGAATACCATATTCTTTCAAGTAATCTTGAAACTCATAACTTAAGTATTCGCCACCACGGTCTGACCGTAATGTCTTAATACTCTTCCCTGTTTGTTTCTCCACTTCGTGTCGAAACTCTTTGAATTTCTCAAAAGTTTCCGACTTGTGTCTCATAAGATACACATAACCGTAACGAGATGCATCATCTGTAAAGGTTACGAAAGTAGTGAAATCCACCTCTAGCCTGGCTAGACATGGGCCCGCATACGTCAGTATGAACGAGAGCAACAGTTCTGTGGCACGTTCACCTTTACCGCTAAAAGGTGATTTAGGCATTTTGCCTAAAAGACAAGATTCGCAGACGTCATATGAATTGGGATCAAATTCGTCCAAGTACCCACTCTTCGAAAGTGTGGATATGCGAGTCTTGTTGATGTGTCCCAGACGACAATGCCACATATAAGCTTCATCTTTTAGATTACTCTTTTGAGCCTTTTGTTTGTCATTTTAGGAGATTCATTTATATTCAAAATATAAAGACCGTTATTTGCAACAGCTGTGCAAATTTCTGCATCATTTTTATATAAATAACACCCAGTGTTCCTGAATACAAAAGTGTAACCCTGCTGGGTTAACAAGGATACAGATATAATATTCCTAGTTAAACTAGGTACAAAATAACAGTTCAAAAGTTTAAGTTCATGCCCTGAGGGCAGTACTAAAACAAAAGTCCCTACGGCCAAAACAGCAACTGGTGTTCCGTTTCCGACCCGTAGATCCATCTCCCCTGATGCCAGCACCCTGCTATCATGCAGATCCTGCACATCAGTACAAATATGAGCACCACAACCAGAATCAAAAATCCAATTTTTAAAACTAGAAGTATTCATATTTATCTCAATAACAAACATACCAGAAGCGATAGCCTTGCCATCCTTGATATCCTCCTTCTGCCCTTTGCCCATTCGGCAGTCACGTTTCCAGTGACCCCTCTTGCCGCAGTTGAGGCAGATGTCCTGAGATTTGTCCTTTGGCTTCCTAGAAGCCACTGTCAACTTGCCTTTGCCCTTTTTCTTGAACTTCTTCTTCCTTGCACCTCCAATTGCCTTCGGGCCACCCTTTGGCGCATGAGAGGTCGATGCAAAATGCGCCTCGCGCTTGCTCCCCTTTAGGAGTTCCCTTTCGGACTCCTTCAGCACAGACAACAACTCTCCAAGAGTGTCGTCAGTATCCATCAACTTGTAGTTGACTATGATTTGTTTCCAAGTATCAGGAAGTGACTGTAAGATCATATCTATAGTCAGATCAGCCTCCAAGACTATTCCCATATTGGCCAACTCATCAATATCGGCAATCATTTGAGCCCCGTGGGCTTCAACTGATGCGCCGTCTGTCATCCGGGAGCGGAAGAGTTTCCTTACTAGCTCGTACCTCTTCATCCGCTTATTTGTGCGGTGAAGATCACGCAATCTTGCCATCATGTTATAGGGATCCAAGTCCCTATTCTGGCGTCTGAAATGCTGGGTCATTGCAGCTAGCATAACTGACTGAGCTTGGTCACAATCATCACTATGAGTTTTCCATAACTCTAGCTCCAGTGGCTCAGTGGGTTTAGGCGGGAGAGGTCTCTGAATAGTATACAGTATCCTCTCAGCCCCAAGCACTATCTTGAGGTTCATTTCCCAGTCGGCAAAGTTTGTCCCTTTGAAGACATTATCGCCCATGATTATGTCGCGGATATTACCTTTGCCAGTCATCTTGACAACTATAGTCCAACTATAAAGTCAACGATGTTATGGGTACAGTCAAACTGTTACAAATAAAATAACAATATATTAGTCCAACTAATTAAAATATTGACGAAATAATTTTGAAAGACGCGTAAGGCTAAGTATCTGAACGAAATTGCAAATTCAATAATAGCCTCCCACTATTTTCTTCAAGTTTCTAACCCTCTGTAGACAACTCGGGAAATCTAATTTCCTAGTGGGCTAGGATCCCGTTAAATAACACACAACCTTGACTTTGGCCAACAAGTTGTATGATATTTAACTAGGTAGATCTCGAAGATCAATTGGATCCCATCCAATTCCTAGATCCGGTTAGGTGGACATCCAAGTCCGAAACATATATATCTAATACATATGTCAATGTATCCAATACATTTTCCTAACCATTTCCTCTGAATCAACTAAGCCTTGGCTTTGGCACAACAAACCTAATGATTCCAGTTAAGCGGGACCCATTGACAAGGAAAATTTCGTAATCAATGTCGATGGACAAGAAGTGATCTTGACTTTGGCAAACAAATCACAACTTGGACAGGACACCGATGTGGAACAAAATTCTCATGATTCAACACATCCTCAATTGACAAAGGTCTTGACTTTGGCCAACAAACCAATGCCAATTTCGGATCTTGAAGAAAGAATCATTCAACGGAAGGAAAATCGCTTAATATGTTTGAGGGATTTTTCGCGTAATTGGCAACCAATTTATTTATCTTTGTTAGGTCTCATCATCATACACCCTTAAGCATGCTTCTAAAACATCATAAAGCGCGTAAAGTAAAGTAATAGTGATATGCGGATGGATATAAAACAACTTGTTCCTAGAACAAATCACTCCCTTTCCTCTCCCCGCTAGCACTATTCTACAACTACCCAATTACATAATACAATAAGAGAAACCTCATTTACATTGAGGGGAATTAGGTGAGAAGAGAATACAAAGAGATAAAGAGATAAGGCTGGACACGCAGGTCCAATTTATAAATTCCAAATTTACAATAATTTCTAAAATTACCCTTTCCCTTCTAATATCCATCCGATATACACTATTCATTCATCACATACATATATATTCAAACAAGACATGCTTTTACAACCAATCTAATCCAATTAATTAGTCTTTTTAAAGTGATCATCCAATGTTCAAACAACGGTTTGATTTTGTGCGAGTCCAACTCGATTGAGAATAAGTACATAAGGTACGAATTCGCGAATTATATCGAACTACTAATTAAATCTAATTTAATTCGTATTCAATACTAATTCAATTATTTAATTCCAAATTAAATGTTTACACTTTTAATGTGCTTTAAAGACTTAGATTCTAAATCTAATCCTATTGGGTCTCAAAGCCCAATAACATCCAATGTTGAATTTAATTCAAGTCAAATGGGCTTAGAATTGATTTATTAAGGCTTGGGCTTTGGTCAATGTGGGTCAAACCCAATTGCCAAGCCCAAATAAGGAATCACCCTTAAGTGCCATAAAACCAATTTTAAGCCCATAAGGCCCAATTAAATTATTAAAGCCCATTAATTAAATTTTAATATTCCAAACATTAAAGTCCAATTAATTAAAGTGTAATACCAAGATTAATATATTAAACCAAATATTTCAAAAATACCCATTTAATTTATTAATCATGTATTTTTCAAATAAATGTCCAACATTAATTTTATCAAAAAATCAACTCCATTTCATGTCCTTGTACATTCGGCCAAGGTGAGTTTTTTGTGTCGATTTGTTTTTCAATCCGATTGAATTACTAATCTACGTCCCGTACACGTTCTAAGTCATCCAATGATCTTAAACACAAAAATTCAATCCACTCCAAGTAGCAACACATTCGGCCAAGGCATGGATTGGGGGGAAAAATCATCCAATGCATTTTTCATAAAATTGATTCCATATAACATCATGTTATACACATGCAAGCATACTTATTAATCAAATTTCATAAGAACATGCTTATATCAATTTCATCATGCCATTCGGCCAAGGTGAAGATATTGGGGAAAAATCATCCAATGCATTTTTCATAAAATTGATTCCATGTAATATCATTCTATATACATGCAAGCATACTTATTCATCAAATTTCACAAGAACATGCTTCAATCAATTTATCACACCCATTCGGCCAAGGTCAAAATTTTGGGGAAAAATCATCCAATGCATTTTTCATAAAATTGATTTCATATAATGTCATTTAACATACATATAAGCATACTCATTCATCAAATTTCACAAGAACATGCTTCAATCAATTTTTCCCAAATTTTAACCTAAAGTATTTCATGCTTAAACCTAGCTCAATGATACCATTGTTGGTTTCTATAATATGTCCCAAACAAAGATTAAGCATGTGAAATACTATAAAGAATATATATAAACATGAAGTATGGCGGAATCATACTTACAATGCTTGTGATGAAGAAGATGATCAAATGGTAGAAGCTCCAAGTGTGGTGGAGGATTCGGCCAAGAGGAGGAAGAAGACTTGAAGCTCCAAGCTTTTGTATTCCAAGCTCTTTGATGGTTTCCCTATCACCTCTTTTGATCCCTTGCTTGTGCTAGCAAAAATGGAGAAATGGAAGATCAAATCTTCCTTGCCCTTGTCAATGGAGTTCACGGCAATTGAGAGAGAGAGAAGAGAGAGTTTTTTGTGTAATGTCTTGATTAATTAATTTTTGTATACCAAAAATCAATTTATATTTATGTTATAATTTATTAAATTAATATAATCTATGACATGACATAAACCATGCAATGGCTTAGAGTGTCAAACACTCAAACTCCATGCAAAGCCTTTGAGTGAAATGCACACTATCACCATGCAATGCCTTAGAGTGTTTTGTACACTATTAACATGCAATGCCTTATCAATAAATAATGCATATAATGACAAGTGTCATGTGGGCCCCACACGTTTCCCAATGAAAGTGGGCCCACGTCCACTCACGCGTTCGGGTTCGATATTTCCGAAATACCGAGCTAGCGTCGCGACGTTAATTAAATCGGATTTAAATAAATAATCGCTCCTAGCGAAATTATTATTTACGTCGCTTACGAATTAATTCTAAATTAACTCGTATGCCCGAATTAAAATCTAATTTTAATTTCGCGTCGAAATCGAATTTCGATTATTATATCGAATATAATTTTATCGATTAATTCCAAATTAATCGTTCTCTCTCTCTAAATAAGGCACTTTATCCGAGATAAAGTTTCTCCGCAATTAATCCAAGATTAATTAAGTTCGAATCAAATATCATAGGTGAATCTTCAGGAAGCGACCCAAGAGATCTCCGGATATTTTGGCAGTAAATACGGTCGTCGGATAATCCGAACACGTACGTACCTCGTACTACGTCTTTACCGATTTACAAGACAAGGTTGGCTTCTAGCAAAGCGCCATGCCTACCCAATTCTCCAGAAATATTCTTATAGGAATATAAGATCTGTATCAGCGTAGTATACCGTAGTATTGCGTACATCGATCCAGTATCGGATGATCACATGCTAGGCCTGGGGCTGGAGATGTGTCTGCCCCGTACGAAACATATATCGGACATCAAGCAGCTAGTCTCTTTAAATCAGACAATCCTGACCTAGTCATATTGTCCCGACGGTTGCAACCTTTTATAGAGTACTAGTTCTGTGCCCTGCGTGATCATCGCCTCCATATGTCTGAAGCGATACTTCCATCTTGACATCACATCCAGTACACTACGATTCTCGATAAACCCAGAAGAGGTGTACACAGAACCGGTTAGGGTCCCCAACCACCAAAACCAAAGTTTACCGATTGTCGCAAGTACTAGCGATGTAAGTCTCAGGTTAAGACCATATACACCTACCCTGATGCGGCCTCCCATAGACACGCAGACATACTACCAATGGGATTCCGCGGGGTCTATCCAGAGCGAAGCTGTTTTCCGTACCATCGGTAAAACACAACCTCCTATTGCACTTGCATAAGTATCCAATACTTAAATATATGAGAACTATGCTGTTGTGCCCTCACAACGTGCACAAGCGCAATACTAGTCTATTCCGCATTATCGATGTCCGATCTCGATAATACTCCGACTAGGGATATTTAATGATTAAACTTTTATAGATTGATACTGTCTCATATCATCTCAATCCAGTACTAATCATATGGACTTTCGCCATTTATTAGTCAAAGTAAATAATATTACAAAACGGCAAAAGGCAATTTCATTATCACATAGTTAATTTTGTACAATAATACAATATCATTTACAAACAGTGACGCTATGGGACATAATGTCTAACACATCTCCCTGATGAGATGAAATCGCCTGCTTATATGCTTGGATTTCTGGTGGGACCTTGGTTCCTTGATTGGAGCAATGGCGCCCTGTTCAAGTACATCGTTGACGCCATTCTTTATCGCGGGAGGGGAAGCACTTCAAGCTCCGTGATGAACTTCTTTATCCAGGACTGCTTCTCTTTAGCTGCCTAGATTTGGCTGCCCAATATAATCGGCTTCAGTGGCGGAGTCCGCGTTTTTGTAGTTGACTGCTTTGAGCTTTTCGAAATGACAGCATCGCCATTTCAAGTAAAACAAATATCCTTTTTGTGATCTGCTGTCATCCCTATCGGTCTGAATGCTCGCATCATATAACAATGACTTTCCTTCAGAAAAATCTCTGTATGTCAAAAAACACATCCTAGTTCTTCTAGATACTGATGATTGTTTTGACAGCTGCCCAATGTTGCTCAATAGGATTTGCCTGATACCTGCTCGTTATGCTACGCTCATAAGAGACATCAGGTCTTGTACATAGCATGGCGTGCATGATCGATCCTATTGCTGAAGCATAAGGGATCCTACTCATACGCTCTCTATCAGAAGGAGTATGTGGATATTGCTCCTTAGATAATTTGATTCCATGACAAGAAGGTAAATTACCTCTTTTAGAATCTTCCATTTTGAATCTTTTCAAAACTTTATCTATGTACGTAGATTGAGAAAGTCCTAACAACCTCTTAGATCTATCACGGTAGATCTTAATGATGATGATGTAAGCTGCTTCTCCCAATCTTTCATGGAGAAATTCTGAGATAACCATTACTTGGTGGCTTGCATCATGGGAATATCATTCCCGATGATTAATATGTCATCGACATATAATACAAGAAATACAACATCACTCCCACTGCTTTTCCTGTAAACACAAGGCTCGTCTACATTTTTGATGAAGTCAAATTCTTTGATTGTCTCATCAAATCGTATATTCCAACTTCTGTAGGCTTGCTTGAGTCTATAAATGGATCGTTTAAGTTTGCATACTTTATTATGATCATCCTTAGATGGAAACCCCTCAAGTTGTGTCATATATACTTCCTCTACGAGGTTCCCATTAAGGAAAGCTATTTTCACATCCATCTGTCAAAACTCATAATCAAAGTGTGCAGCTAGTGCCAGTAAAATTCGAATGGACTTTATCATTGCAACATGCGAGAAGGTTTCCTCATAGTCAATTCCATGGATTTATCTATAACCTTTCGCCATAAACCTAGTGTTATAGGTTTGGATGTTGCCTTCTGTATCAGTTTTACGCTTGTAAATACACTTGCAGCCTATGGGTTTTATCGCTTCAGGTGCATCTACCAAGTCCCAGACTTGATTCTGATACATAGAGTCTATTTCGGATCTCATGGCCTCAAGCCACTTGACTGAATCAATGTCACGCATTGCTTCGTCATAACTGGTGGGATCGTCATTATCAATGACCTGATCATATTCCTCATCAATATGGAAACCATATATTTCAGGCTCATGTCTTTCCCTACCATACCTTCTAAGTTCATAACCTTGTGGTTGTTCCGTCGCTGCCCTTTTGAGGGGCATGTGGTTTAGTTCTATGTTAGTTTTTTCGTCTCGTACCTCATCGAGGTCAAGTCTACTCCCACTACATTTCCTGAGAAGGAATTCATTCTCCAGAAATTTAGCATTTCGTGAGACAAATGTTCTTTGTTCTTTTGGGACGTAGAACACGTATGCTCTTGAGTTCAAGGGATATCCTACAAACTTACATTTAACTACACTGTCATCCAATTTGTTAGTTTTGTGAGCTTACCATATGCGTCACATCCCCAAACTCTTAGATAACCAAGACTAGGATGTTTCCCAGACCATAATTCATATGGTATTTGACTAACAGTCTTTGAAGGAACTTGGTTTAGTAGTAGTGTTGCAGTTTCTAAAGTAAGACCCCAAAATGAAATAGGTAGATCCGTGCCTGGCATAATTGATCGGACTATATCTAATAATGTCCGATTTCTCCTTTCGGAGACCCCATTGAAGGGGTCTGATAGGGGTGAATCCGGTAACGCAGCGGAAGCGGTGAAAATCCGATTTTCAGATTTCAAAACTTTTTCTCGGATTAATAAATAAACATATTTATTTAATAACCCAATAATCAAATAATGAAATAAAATTTCAATTGAATCAAATTCAAGTGAAATTACCAAATTACCCTTATGTGGTATTTTGTCCGTTTTAGTCCGAAATTGATCCAATCAATTTTGAATGATTCTAAATCATTTCTAGGATGAATTTATCATGCTCAAAACATCAAAACACCATAGGACACAAAAACCCCAAATCCCTCACAATGCCGTGAGCTCCATTTGGAGGGCATGTTGACCATTTGGTCATTTCATGTCTCAAAACTCATCTTAATGAAATCCAATCAATATGAAATTTGCATGCATCTAATACACACCCAAATTCTCAACATATCTCAAAACCCCCAAATTTAGAATTGGTTATAAACCCTAATTTCTCAATTTCAACAAATTGGGCAAATTGGACTTAATACACCAAATCAATTACTTCAATCATCAATCTTTCATCTAATTCAAGTCTCAACACAATGAAACAACTCAAGATCAAATCTAGGTCATTTAAGAGTGGGTCAACAACTCTAGAATAGCAACATGGTTTCATAAACCTTAAAAGAATACATATAACTACACTAGTTACACTCTGTTCATCATACATGCTCAACACTTCTAAACAAATTTCCATCATCAAAAACCACAAGAAATAAAGAAAAGAATAACTTAAGAAACTCATGAGAGGTAGCCTAGATCATAAGGAACAAATTCTCCTTCTAATAGTAAGTTTAAGAAACTTACAAAATCCAAGCTTTTCTTTGGTTTTCTTTTCTTCCTTCACTTTCTTTCTTTGCCTTTCTTCAATGGAATTTTGTTTGTGATAAAGTGTATTAGGTTAGTGAAATGAAAAATGAAAAAAACAATTTATACTTGCCAAAAAAGTGTCTTGGCCGAAATTTGCATACCAAATGCAACAAATTGTAATTTCAATTCATTTGCATTATTATTAAATCAACTTGCATAAATATCTTTTATAACCTTTATTAGATATTTATTTTGGTCAACAATTGAACTAATGACAACTAATTTACTTAATTTATCCTAACATAAGATATTTATATTTTAATTATTTAATCATTTAACAATTAAAAAATAATTAATTAATAATCAAATACAAATATATTAAATATGTATAATATTTACATTAATATTAAAAACATATATTCATTTAGGAAATAAGTCAAATAACTCATTTTGACTATTAATTAATGTGTATTTAAATTAATCAAGTATTAAATGTAAATACACAATAATTAAGTAAATGACTATCTAGTGTCTTTAGCATGTATCTTGCGTTTAACCATTAAACGACTTTATAAATAATCAATATTATTTATTTATGTTGCTCTAGTGCTCAACGAGTATGTTTCATTATTGAGACTCTCTAGGTTCAGGTATATCCGTCACGAAATCAAATTTCATGTCCATAATCTATCCACCCGTAGATTATGATGATCACGGATAATCTCGCTAAACCATACAGGTCGAGGTCATCGCAAATGTATAATTCCTCCGTCACAGGTATCCGGATAAATCCCAGAGATATAGATATGAACGTCAAATCTCTATCGGGATTATCCAGTCGACTATTCTATTAGCAATCTCAAAAAGAACGTTTAGAAGTAGCTTCTAAACTTACCACGGGCCCATGGTTTTATCTGAGTGCTAATCATATGGACTACCTATGCTCTGGTACACAGAACTGACGGATCCTATCTTGATACACATAGGACACCCTGAGGATCTATCTACACCCAACGAACAGGCGGAGGTCTGATCTGAATAGATCGGTGACGTGACTGCCATCTAAGTGTAGAAGATGTCTCATGTGCCCACAATGGCATCTCAAGTCTAAGAATCACAAGTGCTACTCAACCCAAGAAGAGATTCTTATTGACGCTGGTGTACCATCCATTAAGAATCTTCGGTGAGTCGTTCAGTGTTTATCCGCTATAAACACCTACACGTCTATACTAGTCTCCAAGACTAATGGTTCATTGAGAAACCATTGGAATCATATATTCCAGTATACGACATGTACCGGTCTCAACGGGTTTACTATACTGACCCAGTAGTGTAAACCTTGACCAGGAACTGTCTGAGAATGACAACGTCATGATACATCTCAATGTCTGTTGCGACGCTTTTGCAACTGTACCATGACTAATCATTCTAAGGTCATTACGTCTTTACCATATAAAAGATTAGATTATATTATAGAAACTGCATATATTATTACTTATAATAACGTTTTACAGAAGTATTTAACAAAATACAACCGGGAATTGGCGCTCTGAGCACCAACCCCTACACCCATTATGCTGAGGAGTTCCTGGAGGAGTCCACTGGGAAACAATGCCATTTTCTCTCAAGTAATCTTGAAATTCGTTGCTTAAGTATCCACCATCTCGGTCAGACCTTAGTGACTTAATACTTTTATTAAGCTGGTTTTCTACTCCTGCCTTGAAGTCTTTGAATTTCTCAAAGGCTTCAGATTTGTACAGCATAAGGTACACATACCATATCGCGAATGATCATCGATAAAGGTAATAAAGTAGGAGAATCCACATCTAGCGGTGACTCACATTGGTCCGCATACATCAGAGTGTATGAGTTCTAATGTCTCCGCTGCACGCTGTCCTTTACCTTTGAAGGGTAATTTGGTCATTTTACCAAGTAAACAAGACTCACAAGTTCCATAAGGTTTATATTTGAAGGGTCTGAAATACCCATCCTTATGTAGCTTAGTTAATCTTGTTTCATTGATATGACCTAAGTGACTGTGCCATAGAAGTGATTCATTGAGATTATTCGAGTTAACGTTGTATATATTAGAGGTTGAACACTTTTTGTTAGTTTGTAAGACATAGATACCATTATTCAAAATACCATCTCCATATTTTATTTCATTGAAATAAATAGAACATTCATTACAACTTATTAGGCATGAAAAGCCTTTATTACATAAAGAAGAAATTGAAATGATGTTCTTTACTAGAGAAGGTACATAAACACAATCTTCTAAGTTTAAAACTAAACCATTCGGCAAAACTAATGAATAAGTCCCTACGCACAATGCAGCCAGTTTTGTTCCATTACCCATGCGTAAGTCAACCTCCCCATGACGGAGTCTCGTACTGTTTCTCATGCCCTACACATTGTTACATAAGTGAGTCCCACAACCGGTGTCAAGCACCCAAGTAGAAGGTTCAGATTTTTGAGAATATAGTTCAATCATATACAACATACCTGAAGCATTGGGCTTCTTGGCCTCTTGGGCTTCCCTAGCTTCCTTGGCTTTCAAGGATCTGCAGTCTTTCTTCCAATGACCCTTCTTTCCAGAAAAGAAACATTTCCCATTTCCCTTTTTCTTCTCCACCTTGCCATTGGGCTTTAGGTGATCTGGAGCCTTGGCCTTGCCCTTATTTTTCTTTGGTCCTCGTGGCTTGAGGTCCGTACCTGTAAGCATGATGGAGGTTTTAAGCTCCGGTTTCAAGTCATTCTCTGCTTGCTTTATCAGATTGTTCAATTCTGCTAAAGTAGCTTCTTTATCAGACAGATGAAATTGCATAATAAAGTTAGAGAATTATTTTGGTAAGGACTGAAGAATTAGATCCTGACATATCTCATGATCCATGATGAACCCGAGGTTGGCCAATTTTTCAATGAGGCCAATCATCTTAAGCACACGTCCACTAACAGATCCTTCCTTATACATTATTTGGAATAAGGCATATGACACTTGGAATCTCACGGTATGAACAGAAGTTGCATACAAATCCTTCAAGTGAAAGATGATGGTTTGAGCATCCATATCTTCGTGAGCTTTCTAAAGTTCGTCTGACAAAGAGCCAAGCATTATACAAACTGCTTTCTCATCATCATCGACGTGTTTCTTCCAAGCATCGAATGTATTTTAGTCAGCATCTTCTGTGGGTTTCGGGGGAAACGGTCTTTCAAGAACATAGAAAATATTTTCCTGTCGTGAGACAATTTTAAGATTTCTAAACCAGTCATTGTAGTTGTCCCCTTTGAGCTTATGCTCATCAAGGATGGAACAAAGTGATACTCTGTTTGCCATTTGAATGTTTGTGAAATATTTTAACCTTTTAAGAGAGAATGTTAAAATTAGGGATATGTTTTTCATTAATGTTTCATAATAACATGGGCTTTTAATATTATGAAGACTTACTTGAACCGAAGACTCCTCCAGTCCTCCATTTAATCTATAAGCTTTTCTCGAACTCAGCAAGCTCTTCCATGTTCCAAAGAGCCACCCAAGTGTGTGGCCTCCAAAGATGCACACACCAAAGCCAAAACTCAACGGCAAGACTACGCCTTGAGTGCACGGGTATTTTGCCTTTGGTGCTAGCCTAGGAAAATACCTCAAAACTTTTAACTCGAGGTTCCTCTAGTCAATTAGACTTAAGGATCCTCAAAATCAGTGGCTTACTCTTAAACTTTAGAGTTGCTCACTTATATAAACACAAGATATGAAAGGTTTGGTGCAAAAATTTATGAAGAATTCTTTGGGTTTATATAGTGCTCCAAAGACAAGAAAATTAATTAATAATCCAATGTGGGATAAAGCCAATTTAATCTTAGCCATTGGATCTTAATTTAGTGGTTTAATGAGATTATAAAACCCTAATAAGTGTTTGGGCCGAATTGGAATTCAAAACAAATAACAAATTTTTTTTTACTATTCACACATTACTATTCAAATGTTACTATTCATGTGAATAATAAATTTTTTTATTATTTTTTTATTCGAATTTCGATAGTGCCTCTATCGTCATTTACCAATCCCTAAGCCATTATGGAACCTCATAAATGACATGTTCAATAATTAAACACATTGAACAATTTATGAACAATTCCTACAGCAATCATATATGCTGTTAAATATGTACTGTGCACTGTTAACCATTGATTTCGACTTTGTTGTGTGTGTCCTTTTGGGTTCCCCTCAAGTTGGACATGAAATGAATCGTGATAATTTAATCGAACATAAATTATCCTCCGATCAGATGGTCATTCGATTTCAATGACCAAGGTTGACATCTAGCAACATGCCAAGGCCCCCAAATGAGAATGAAAGATATATACCCACTATGTATGCGATTTACATATGATACGGTCCCTCGCCTCACTGTATCCCTACCTTTTGACCTAGGGTACGGAAAGTGTATACCCATATGGTCAAAGGTATGATGTTGATAGTGTCATGAATCGTGCTTACCCAAGAATCTCACATGATTCTTCCGCTGCGGCCACAGTCTCAAACACTGATCACACATATCAACTCGCGAAATGGAATACTACTCTTATAAGAAAATATTATCCGAGAGAGTGGCGATTCTCTGTTGTATCTTTACAAACTTCAAGTGTTTCAACAAATGACCCAATCATACCCATTATTACCAGATCTTTTAAACCAGGGAAGGAGAATGTCAAAGTTGTTTGATCCACACATAAGATTGTAAAGACCTCAAGTCTAAGGACTAGTCATATAATCGATACATGAAAGTTCTCACAGAGACATGGGATAAACACTCCATATGAAAACTTTCGGCAGTCAGTTCGATGGACACGAGCAACTCATGCATCCATGCGATACACCAAGTGGACGGATCTCCGGTAGTAGCCTATGAGATCGGCTACCCCACTTAAGGGCAGATCATATCATCATGCTAGTCTCTCCGATTTGTGAACGCCCAGATTATTCACAAAACTATGACTAGGAACATTTAAGAGTAATGATTCTCATAAGGCGTGGAAGACATCGTCTTATTACTCCAAGGGCTTTATTACAGTGTTGATGATTCATATAAGTTATGTAAGACACGTATAATAAAGATTTCCATTTTATTAATTAATGAAAATATTACAAATACATGTACATATAGCCCATCCACAAGTTGGGTTAGGGCATATCCCTAATAGCCTTTATTCTAAGAATAAAGATCTATCGAGATAGATCTAGAAAGCTGCTGGGACTCTCCCAGAGCACATACATTGACAAAGTGTTGAAGAGATTCAACATGGAACAGTCTAAGAGGGGACTGTTGCCAGTGTCACATGGGGTCACTCTATCTAAGGCCATGTGTCCTAAAACTCAATATGAGAGAGACAATAGGAGTTGGATCCCGTTCGCTTCAATGTCGGATCGATCATGTATGCCATGATATGTACGCGACCTGTTGTCTCCTATGCTTTGAGCATGTGTAGTGGCTATCATGCCGATCTAGGTGATGGTCACTGGGTTGCGGTTAAGAACATCCTTAAGTATCTTAGATGAACTAGGGATGCGTTCTTAATCTATGGAGATGGAGAACTTGAGGTAACTGGGTATACCGATGCAAGTTTCCAAACCGATAAAGACGACTGTAAGTCGCAATGTGGGTACATATTTTGTTTGAACAACGGAGCAGTAAGCTGGAAATCTTCCAAGCAAGAGACTGTTGCTGATTCAACAACAGAAGCGGAATACATCACTGCAGTTGAGGCAGTAAAATAGGCAGTTTGGATCCATAAATTCCAAATTGGATTTGGAGTAGTTTCGTTACCAGCTGAGCCCGTTCCATTGTATTGTGACAATAACGGGGCTATAGCACAAGCTAAGGAACCCCATTCTCATCAACGATCCAAGCATGTACTTCGACATTTCCATCTGATCGTGAGATCATACATCATGGCGATGTGAAGATCGAGAAGGTCGCAACAGATGACAACATTGCAGATCCGCTGACGAAAGCTATTCCTCATCAAAAGTTTGAGCGACATGTACATAATTCAGGTGTTAGATACTTGAGTGACTGGCTATAGGCCAAGTGGGAGATTGTTGGACAATTATGACCTATAGCGTCACTATTTTTAAAAGACATTGTGGTTTTTGTAAAAATTAACTATGTGACAATGAAAATTGATATTTTATCATTTTGTAATTAGATTACTTGAATATATAAATGATAAAAGTCCTTATGATTAGTTCCGGATTATAAGATATGAGACAATATCAATCCACGAAGGTTTAATCATTAAATATCCCTAGTCGTAGTATTATCGAGACTGGACATCGATAATGCAAAATAGACTAGTATTGTACTTGTGCGTGTTATGGAAGCGTAATAACATAGTTCTCATATATTTAAGTATTGGATACTTATGCAAGTGTGATAGGAGGTTGTGTTTACCGATGGTACGGGAACAGCTTCGCTCTGGAAAGACCCATCGGAATCCCATTGGTAGTATAACTATATGTCTATGGGAATCCGAATCAGGGTAGGTGTATTTGGTCTTAACCTGAGACTTGCATCACTAATACTTGTGACAATCAATACGCTTTGGTTTTGGTCGTCAGAGGCTTTAACAGGTTCTATGTACGCCTCTTCTGGGTTTATTGAGAATCGTAGTGTATTGGGTGTGATGTCAAGATGGAAGTATCACTTCAGTCATATGGAGATGATGATCACGCAGGGATACAGAACTAGTACTCTATTATGTTGAAACTATCGGGATAGTATGACAAGGTCATGATTATCCGATTAAAGGGACTAGTTGCTTGTGATCCGATATATGCTTTGTACGGGGCGGACACTATTCCAGCCCCAGGCCTTACATTTGACATCCAATACTGGATCACAATACGCAATACTACGTATACTACGCCTGACAAAGATTATATATTCCTTAAAGAATATTTCTGGAGAATTTGGTAGGCACAATGCTTTGCTAGAAGCCAACCATGTCTTGTAAATCGGTAAAAATGTGGTATGAGGTACGCACTTATTCGGATAGTCTGACGACCAGATTTACTGCCAACATATCCAGGGATCACATGGGTCGCTTCCCAAAGATTCACCAATGACGTATGACTCGAACATAATTAATCTGGCATTAATTATGAGAGAGAGAAAATTAATCTAGGATTAATTACGGCGAGAATTTATCTGGGATAAAATTCAATTAATAGAGAGAGAACGATTAATTTGGAATTAATCGATTAAAATAATATATTAGATATATTAAATGAAATTATATTTCATAGCGGAATTAAAATTAGATTTTAATTCGGGCGAAGGAATTAATTTAGAATTAATTCGCGAGTGACTTTCGTAATAATTTTACGAGGCATTATTATTTAATTAAATTTGATTTAATTAAGTCGCAACGAAAAATTTGTTAATTCAGAATTAACGAACCCGAGCCCGATATGTGTTTTGCGGGCCCACTCGGATTTTGAATTTAAAGTGGGGCCCACAAGTCACATCACCTAGTCAACTTTATCAAACTTTTAGTTGATGGAAGTTGTTAGTTGGTGTAGATTTGGTTGATTACTTGTCTTACACTTTTTGTCATTTTGAATGACTTTTACCAACTTTGGATTTTGGTATATGTGATTGATTTTTGGAAAATCAAAACCAAGTCAATACAAATCACTCACTCCCTCTTTTTGCAAATTGGCGTGGACCTTTCCCCTATTTTCTTTTTGTATTGCCGAGAGTTGCTCTCATAAACAAGGAAATTTTATAGCAATTTTTTCCTAAGCTAGCACTTAAAAGTGTTTACAAAGGTGATAGGGAAATATCTCATTGAGTTTTGGAATTCAAAAGATCAAGCTTGGAGCTCAACATACAATCAAATGAGGACTTGGATCTCTACACAAAAGCTTGGAATTTTTGCTGTCTCCGCATCCATATAACCGATCATTGTAAGTATTTTTCCGCAATCTTACTTCGAGTATTCACATGTTTTATGCTTAAATAGATCCTTGGCATGTTCTTAGAGTACTCAACATGTTACTATATATTCTAAGCAAAAAAAAAACTCATAAAACATGCAAAGAACATAAACCTAAACATGCTAACTATCATAAGAACTCTAATTAAAATAAAGAAAGAAAAAGACTTACTTGAACCAAAGACTCCTGCAGTCCTCCCTCCAATCTACAAGCTTTTCTCGAACTCAGCAAGCTCTTCGATGTTCCAAATAGCCACTCAAGTGTGTGGCATCCAAAGGTGCACACACCAAAGCCAAAACTCAACGGCAAGACTACACATTGAGTGCACATGTATTTTGCCCTAGGTGCTAGCCTAGGAAAATACCGGAAAACTTTTAACTTGAGATTCCTTTAGTCAATTAGACTTAAGGATCCTCAAAATCAGTGTCTTACTCTTTAAACTTTAGAGTTGCTCATTTATATAAACCCAATATCTGAAAGGTTTTGGTGTAAAAATTTGTAAAGAATTCTTTAGGTCTATATATGTGCTCCAAAGACAATAAAATTAATTAAGAATCCGATGTGGGATAAATGCTAATTTAATCTTAGCCATTAGATCTTAATTTAGTGGTTTAATGAGATTATAAAACCCTAATAAGAGTTTTGGCCGAATTGGAATTCAAAACAAATAACAAATAAATAAATAAAAATGAAGCGCCATCTGCGCATTTTTTTTTAAATTTTTTATTCCAATTCCCAAAGTACCCCTATCATCATACACCAATCCCTAAGCCACTATGGAACCTCATAAATGATATGTTTAATAATTAAATACATTGAACCATTTTTGAACAATTCCTACAGCAGTCATATATGCTGTTAAATTTGTATTGTGCACTGTTAATCATTGATTTCGACTTTGTTGTGAGTGGCCTTTTGGGTTCCGCTCAAGTTGGACATGAAATGAATCGTGATAATTTAATTGAACATAAATTATCCTCCGATCATATGGTCATTTGATTTCAATGACCAAGGTTGACATCTAGCAACATGCCAAGGCCCCCAAATGAGAAGGAAAGATATATACCCACTTTGTATTCGATTTACATATGATACGGTCCATCGCCTCACAGTATCCCCACCTTTTGACCTAGGGTACGAAAAGTGTATACCCATATGGTCAAAGGTATGATGTTGATAGTGTCATGAATCGTGCTTACCCAAGAATCTCACATGATTCTTCCGCTGCGGCCACAATCTCAAACACTGATCACACATATCAACCCGCGAACTGGAATACTACTCTTATAAGAAAATATTATCCGAGAGAGTGGTGATTCTCTGTTGTATATTTACAAACTTTATGTGTTTCAACAAATGACCCAATCATACCCTTATGACCGGATCTTTTGAACCGGGGAAGGTGAATGTCAAAGTTATTTGATCCACACAGAAGATTGTAAAGACCTCAAGTCTAAGGACTACTTATACAATCGATACATGAAAGTTCTCAAAGACACAAGGGATAAACACTCCATGTGAAAACTTTCGGCGGTTAGTTTGATGGACACGAGCAACTGATGCATCCATGTTATACACCAAGCAGACAGATCTCCGCTAGTAGCCTATGAGATCGGCTACCCCACTTAAGGGCGGATCATATCATCATGCTAGTCTCTCTGCTTTGTGAACGCCCAGATTATTCATAAAACTATGACTATGAACGTTTGAGAGTAATGATTCTCATAAGGCGTGGAAGCCATCATCTTATTACTCCAAGGGCTTTATTACAGTGTTTGATGATTCATATAATTTATGTAAGACACGTATAATAAAGATTACCATTTTATTAATTAATGAAAAATATTACAAATACATGTACATATAGCCCATCCATAAGTTGGGTATATGGCATATCCCTTACAATCTCCCACTTGCATTATGGCCAACTAGTATGAATCTGGACACCAAACTCTTTTGTGTGCCTATCATGCTTTTGTTGAGTCAGCCCTTTAGCAGATAATCTGTAAGATTATTTTATGTGGGTATATTCTCTATAATAATTTCTTTTCTCTCAACAATCTCCTTGATGAGATGAAATCACCTGAGTACGTGCTTGGATTTCTGGTGGGACCTTGGTTTTTTTGATTGAGCAATGACACCCGTGTTGTCACAGTACATCGTGACACCATTCTTTATCGCGGGAAGCACTTCCAGCTCCGTGATGAACTTTTTTATCCAGACTGCTTCATTAGCTGCCTCAGATGCTGTAATATACTCGACTTCAGTGGTGGAGTCCGTTGTAGTTGACTGCTTTGAGCTTTTCCAACTGACAGCACCGCCATTCAAAGTAAACAGATATCATGTTTATGATCTGCTGTCATCCCTATCGGTCTGAAATCTCGCATCACAGTAACCAATGACTTTCATCTCAGAACATTCTCCGTATGTCAAAAACACATCCTTAGTTCTTCTCAAATACTTGAGGATTCTTTTGACAGCTGCCCAGTGTTGCTCACCAGGATTTGCCTGATACCTGCTCGTTATGCTAAGAGCATAAGAGACATCAGGTCTTGTACATAGCATGGCGTACATGATCGATCCTATAGCTGAACCATAAGGGATCCTACTCATACGCTCTCTATCTGAAGGAGTATGTGGACATTGCTCCTTGGATAATTTGATTACATGACAAATAGGTAAATTACCTCTTTTGTAATCTTCTATTTTGAATCTTTTCAAAACTTTATCTATGTATATAGATTGAGAAAGTCCTAACAACCTCTTAGATCTATTACTGTAGATCTTAATGCCGATGATGTAGGCTGCTTCTCCCAAATCTTTCATGGAGAGATTCTAAGATAACCATTGCTTGGTGGCTTGCATCATGGGAATATCATTCCCGATGATTAATATGTCATCGACATATAATACAAGAAATACAATAACACTCCCACTACTTTTCCTGTAAACACAAGGCTCGTCTATATTTTTGATGAAGTAAAATTCTTTGATTCTCTCATCAAATCCTATATTCCAACTTTTGGAGGCTTGCTTGAGTCCATAAATGGATCGTTTAAGCTTGCATACTTTATTATGATCATCCTTAGATGCAAACCCCTCAGGTTGTGTCATATAGACTTCCTCTACGCGGTTCCCATTAAGGAAAGATGTTTTGACATCCATCTGCCAAATCTCATAATCAAAGTGTGCAGCTAGTGCCAGTAAAATTCGAATGGACTTTATCATTGCAACAGGCGAGAAAGTTTCATCATAGTCAATTCCTTGGATTTGTCTATAACCTTTCGCCACCAACCTAGCCTTATAGGTTTGGATATTGCCTTCTGCATCAGTTTTATGCTTGTAAATCCACTTGCAGCCTATGGGTTTTATTCCATCAAGTGCATCCGCCAAGTCCTAGACTTGATTCTGATATATAGAGTTTATTTCAGATTTTATGGCCTCAAGCCACTTGACTGAATCAATGTCACGCATTGCTTCGTCATAACTGGTGGGATCGTCATTATCAATGACCTGATCATGTTCCTCATCAATATGGAAACCATATCTTTCAGGCTCATATCTTTCCCTACCGGACCTTCTAAGTTCATAACCTTGTGGTTGTTCCGTCGCTACCCTTTTGAGGGGCATGTGGTTTAGTTTTATGTTAGTTTGTTCTTCTCGTACCTCATCGAGGTCAAGTCTACTCCCACTATATTTCTTGAGAAGGAATTCATTCTCTAGAAATTTAGCATTTCGTGAGACAAATGTTCTTTGTTTATTTGGGACGTAGAACATGTATGCTCTTGAGTTCAAGGCATATCCTACAAACTTACATTTAACTGCCCTATCATCCAATTTGTTGGTTTGTGTGAGCTTAATATATGCGTCACATCCCAAAACTCTTAGATAAGTAAGACTATGACGTTTCCCAGTGTTCCGTTATTCAAACTGTATCGTACCGTTGTTACGACTTATAGTCATTTTTATCGATTTGGAAACTTGCAGCAGTGAACCCAGTCACTTCAAGTTCTCCTTCTCCATAGTTTAAGACAACATCCTTAGTTCATCTAAGATACTAAATGATGTTCTTAACATCAATCCAATGACTATCATTTGGATTGTACCAATTGTGACTCCATATGCTCAAAGGGTATGAGGCACCAGGTCACGTACATTTATTTCAATGTACGAGTTCTCGGAGAGTATCAACAACTTTTAGATCTATCCCAGTAGATCTTTAATTCCTAGAATAAAGGTTGTTTCTCCTAAGAATTATATGGAAAATTTTCATGAAACCAAGCTTTCACCGATTGTTTTATGGGAATTATCATTTCCAAGAAATGATATATCATCATTATTTAGGACATTCATTGTCAGTGCGCTCCCACTAACCTCCTTATATACACAAGAATCATTTTCGTTTTGAATTAAATCATATACCATTATGATTACATCAAAACGATAATTCCAAGAACACTATGCTTGCTTCAATCCATAATGGATCGAATAACTGCAAACCTTGTTTGCTAGTTTTGGTACGACAAAACCGTCAGAATGTTGACGTTCCAAAAGGTTTCCGTTTAAGGAAAGCGATTTTGACTTTCAGCTGACATATTTCATAAATGAAACATGCAACATCAGCAAGTATTATCCAAATGGATATACCGTGGAAATAGGTAAAAGGTTTCGTCGTAATCAACACAATGTTGATAACGATATCTTTTCCCTACAAGCCTAGCTTTGTACGTTGGTTTGTTGCCTTCTATGTTTGTCTTCCTTGAAGACTTATATAGTACCAATAGGCACAATGCTATCCGGTATAACAACTAGTATCCAAACATAGTTGGTATACATGGAATCCATTTTGGACATCATGACACTTTGCCATAATAGGGAGTCGATACCTTGTATCACTTCCTCATACCTAGGCAGTTCGTATTCCTCAATAAGATTGACATCTTTATGAGGTGAGATTAGAAACCCATACCACAGGTTGTTTTCTAACTCTCTCCGACTTACGCGGTTCTTGTGTATCCGAAGATTATTGGTATTGTTTCATCCTTGATGAACTATTTGTGTTCCATTAAGAAATTGGTGCCTGGAATAGTATTACTCCAATTCTCATCGAGTTTTACTTTCTTCCCACTTACCACCGCATGTAGGTATTCCTCTTAGGAAAACCGCATGGTGAGAAATAATTAAATTGTTCTCTTGTGAGTTGTTTAAGTATTATACTTTGGTTTCCCTAGGATACCCTACAATTAGGCACTTATCCGATTTGGGTTTTAGTTTGGTATCATCCAAACATATGCCCAACATTCCCAAATCTTCAGGAATGAGAAAACCCAATTTCTTTCATGTTCATATCTAATATGAAGTATGTCTAACATATTTTTATGGAACCTTATTCAAAATAATTTTTGCACTGTTTATGCTAATCTGTTGAAGGAAATGGTAGCTCAGAGCGACTCATGATTAACCTTATCATGTCCAACAAAATTCGGTTTCTCCATTCAGACACACCGTCAAATGACGTGTTCCAGGAGGAGTCCTCATTGAAAGAATACTATATTCATTCAAGTATATTAGAAACTTATTGTTTAAGTATTTTCATCATGGTCTAACCGTGATGGTTTAATACTTTAGCCGATCTGTTTGTCTACTTCGTGTCGAAACTTTCTGAAAGTTTCCGATTTGTGTTTCAAAAGAAACCCACAACCATAACGCGATGCCACATCCGTAAAGGTCACGAAATATTCATATCCACCTCTAGCCTAGCTAGATATGGGCCCACTCATGTCACTATGAACAAGGGCTAAAAGATCGGTGGCACTTGCATTTTTACCAAGTAAAAGGTGTTTTAGGCACTTTGCCCAATAAACTAGATTCGTAGACATTATTTGAATGGAATCAAATTTGTCCTAGTACCCACTATTCGAAAGTGTGGATATACGAGTCTTGTTTAATTGTGTCCCAGACAATAATGCCACTTATAAGTCTCAATTGATTAATTCAGTTTGAGCTATTTGTTTGTCATGTTATATGTTTGAGATTTATTTATATTCAAAATATAAATTATGTTATTCACATCTAATGTGTTTATCTCAATATCATCTTTATAAAATAACGAACTTTAGTGTTCTAGAATATAAAGGTACATCCGTAACGGATTAAACACTGATATAGAGATAATGTTTATAGTCAAACTAGTTAAATTATAACAGTTTCCTAATTTAAGTACACACCGAAGGGTCGTTCCTAAAGTTAGGTATCTACGGTTAAAACAGCGACATTCGTCCCGTTTTCGATTCATAGATTAATCTTAACTGAAGTCAATATCCTGCTTATCAGCAGATTCTGCACACCAGTACATATTTATATACCACATCCAATAGCTAAAATCCAATTTTAATACTAGTAGTGAACTTATTTATGACAAATATATTTGAAGTCAGAGCCTTGCCCGTCTTCTTTTCCTTCATGTCTGGCTTGTCCATACGGCAGTCACGCTTCCATGATCCTGTTTGCCACAGTTTAGCCAGACATTTTGGGATATGTCCTTTATCTTCCTAGAAGATTATAATGATTTTTCCTTTGGCCTTTTCCACATCCAAGAAGCATTTGGCCAAGCCTTGACCTTCTAGAATATCAATGTAAGGTGCGTCTTGCGCTTCTCGCCTTATTGAAAACTTTGGCTTTGTCTCCTTGAGAATAGCCATTAACTCTCCAAGAGTTTATTATTGCAATTTAGTACTTCTAAGATCTATGAAGTTTCTTCAATTTCATTATCATACTTTAAGGATCTAATCCTTAGTTCTGATTAAGAAATTAAGGAGTCTATTTGGCAAGCATAATGGATTAAGCACTAAAGTTATCATCACATGAATCTTCCAAAGATCATGCTTTACTATTTGCTTAACTCCGGGCTTAGGCTTAAGATGTTATTTTATCAAATAAAGTAACTTTTTAGTTTTCACGACTATCCTGAAATTATTCCCATTTTGAAAATTAAAGTCGTTTAAATACATTTTGCCCCAAGATTATGTTTCAAACACTAATCTTTCAATTTTATCTTGATTGCTATAGTCCAACTATCTAATCAACTATTTTAGGTACTATTTATTATAATGATTACTATAGTCCAACTATTTAATCAACTATAATTTAATTGGTTAAATTCAATTATATTGATTACTATAATCCAAATATAAAATCAAATATATTTTAATTTGTTAATTCAAATATATATGATTACTATAATCCAATTATATAATCAACTATAAATGAAATAGTTTGAATACAGTCCAACTGTTTTATTTAAAACAATCATTAAATATTAGTCCAACTAATATATTAATTTATTTGACGAAAAATGTGATTGAGCGCGTATGACAAGTAACTAAACGAATATTGCAAATTTAATACTTGCCTCCCACTATTTTTCGGCGAGCCTCTAACCCTCTGTTGAGTACTAGGGAAACCTTCTTTCTGTTAGACAATTATGACCCATAGCGTCACTATTTGTACCGATCACGGTGTTATTGTACACATTAACTATGTGACAAAGGAGATTGCACTCTTATCATTTGTGATTAGATCACCAAAATATATAAATGATAGGAGGTCCTTATGATTTTTTCCTGGATTGAGAATGATATGAGACAGTATCAGTCCACGAAGGATAAATCATTAAATATCCCTAGTCAGAGTATTATCGAGATTGGACATCGATAAATACGTAAAAGACTAGTATTACACTTTTGCGCGTTGTGAGGGCACAACAGCATAGTTCTCATATATTTGGGTATAGGATACTCATGCAAGTGTAATAGGAGGTTGTGTTTTACCGATGGTACGGGAAACAGCTTTGCTCTGGATAGACCCCCTCGGAATTCCATTGGTAGTATGACTATGTGTCTATGGAAGTCCGAAATCAGTGTAGGTGTATTTGGTCTTAACCTGAGACTTGCACCGCTAATACTTAGGACAATTAATATACTTTTGTTTTGGTCGTCCAAGGCTTTAACTGGTTTCTATGTACGCCTCTTCTGGGTATATCGAGAATCATAGTGTGTTGGGTGTGATGTCAAGACGGAAGTATCACTCCTGTCATATGGAGATGATGGTCACGTAGGATACGGGACTGGTCTTCGTCTTAAATGCTACAGCTATCGGGATATTATGACTAGGTCATGTATATCCGATTATAGAGACTAGTTACCAGAGATCCGATATGTGCTTCGTACGGGGCAGACACAATTCCAGCCCCAGGCCTAGCACGTGATCATTCGATACTGGATCGACATACACGATACTATGTATACTACGCCTGATATAGATCCTTTATTCCTGTAAGGATATTTCTGGAGAATTGGGTAGGCATGACACTTTCCTAGAAGCCAACCTTGTCTTGTAAATCGATACAAACGTAGTACTTGGTACTTACGTGTTCAGATAGTCCGACGACCGAATTTACTACCAACATATCCGGGGATCTCATGGGTCGCTTCCCAAAGATTCACCGATGACGTATGACTCGCACATTTATTAATCTGGGATTAATTAGAAGAGAGAGAAAATTAATCTGGGATTAATTGCAGAGATATTTTATCTGGGATAAAATATCATTAAAAGAGAGATAACTGTTAATTTGGAATTAATCGATAAATTAATATATTTGATATATTAAATAAAATTGGATTTTGACGCGGAATTAAAATTAGATTTTAATTCGGGCGAACGAGTTAATTTAGAATTAATTCGTTAGCGACGTGAATAGTGATTTCGCTAGGCAATAATCATTTAATTACGTCGCAACGGAAAATTCATTAATTTGGAATTAGCGAACCCGAGCCCAGGATTATTTGGGAGCGCATTCGCATTTCGAATTCGAGTGCGGCACGCAAGTTAAATCAAGCGTCAATTGCTAGTCACATCAAGCGTCAAATCACATGTCACTTTGAGTGATGTGACCATTGATTGATTGAATGATGTGACTTGATGGAGTTGTTGGAAGCTTTTAATGCTTGTATTTGTTGACTTTTTGGAAAGCAATTTGTATATATGATTTTTGGAAAATCATTTACCTTTTCATGAAACAAATTAAACAACTCTTTCTCTCACAAACTCATCTCTCTCTCACGCCCGGGAGGGCAAATTTTCTATTTGTTTTGGCAGCCCACTGCCGAGAGCCATGAAGAAAAAGGGAAGCAAAGTGTTTGATTTTTGTGGCAAATGGTGGACTGCAACACAGCCACTGCCGTGAGCTGCAGTTAGCATAAACCAAGTTTTGTTCATCTCCGCGTCACTCAACCGATCGATGTGAGTATTTCGCAACTCCCTCGATTTATTCACATGTTTATTTCTATGCTTTTGATTCGATCATTGGGGCCGTAGAACTCCAACAGTTTCCTAGTGGTCTAGGATCCCGTTAAATAACACACAATCTTGACTTTGGCCAAAAAATTATATGATAATTAACTAGGTAGATCTCTAAGATCAATTGGATCCCATCCAATTCCTAGATTAGTAGGTGGACATCCAAGTCTGAAACATATATATTATATATGCCAATATATCTGTAGGCATTTCATTTTTGCATAACAACCGATGAGGAGTCTTATATGGAGACAACTCCCTCTTAGTCATGAAAGCCGCAGGAAAAAAACGTTGGAAGGGTAAAGTTGGAAAATATAATTTTTGATGGATTTACCCGAGTTGTTTCGCTTCGGTTGCTTGTTATACCTCCGTTTCTAAGATCACCTTAGGCCCAAAACTCCCATAGACCACATACCTAACCCAAACCAAGCCCAAATACCCAAGTCAACCCAAGTCAAACCAAGTCAAACCAAACCTATGCCCTTTGGACATGATTCACGCCCATTGCCCTTTATTTAGGTAATTGCACATTAATCACATGTTTAAATCTTGTTAAATCCTTGCCTAAGTAAAAGAAATCAAATAAAATCATTACCAAATCGAATCCAATCCCAAATCCTAATTAGGAGATGCATTCCTTATTAGAAATCAATTAGGAGATTCCTTCCTAATCTAAAAAGGAAAGCCTTTTCCTTTGTCTATAAAAAGAGACCTTTGCCCCCATACACAACCAAAGCTCATATACATCCCTCAAGCACCTTGTGAAGCCCTCCTTTCACGCACAAACATCCCCCAAGACCCCCCATTGCCGCGTTCTTGAAGCAAAGAAACCTCCATTGCCGCATCCAACACCATCCACCAACACCATTCAAGCACGACCCACAATCACACCCTTCCTTTGCCAACTTCCAACCACCATTCACAGCCCTAAATTACCCTAAAATAAACCTTATTTCCAGCCCCTGAAGTGCCGCAAAAAGCAGCCCCAAAGTAGCCCAAAACAGCCCCTGAAAACGGCTTCACTGCACCAGTGAACTGCTGTGTTGTAGCCGCTGTTCTGGCCAGGTTCCTTGCGTCCTTAGCCCATCAAAACAGCCCTAAAACCATCTAGAAACCATCCCAAAAATCCCCAAAACGTTTCCCTAAAAAATCTTTACAAACGCACCTCCCTAAGCCACCAAAATCACCCAAAACAGTCCACTAAACGCCCGAAACAGCGACCTGAAACGCAGCGACCAAACGGCGGTGAAACGAAGGTAACACAAGCAGCCCAAGCATCAAAAAAACAAGGGAAAACAGTGAGCAAACAATTTGGAAAGGTTTCGGATCATTCGCCCTTCCAACGGACTTGGAACGCGCTTCCAAAGATAGACAAAAGAGGTTAGACCTGAGGGTACCTTTTACCTATCTTCTTTATTCTTTATTTTTTATTTTACTTTGATATATAATTGCATGAGAGTCGTTTGAGGCATGATTTGATTGTTGGATGGGCGGGACATGTGTTCCCTTTTGTGGTATATAGGATGGAAACCCGGACGTAAATTCCGTAGCCGAATCCGAATGGACGGTAGTGCGGTTTGTACTCGGGATACAACGCCACGTACCACTTAAGAGACATATGTTTTGTCCCATCCAAACTTGTATTTGAGCATGTTATAGTCTTTAGATTATTTGTTTATTATTTGAAGCATGGTTTAATTTATTTTGTTATTTATTTGTTAAAGCATGTTTAGGTTGTTCATTATGCATGTTCTTAGTTTATGATGCGTTTGGGTAATGATTCATACATGTTGATTTAATGGTTCAATATGCTTGTTGTGTTACATTGCGTGGAATTATTTGGACGAAAGCATGTTAGATCTAAGTACCCTTGAGCATGATTATTGGATAGATGCGGTTGATTTAGTGCACAAATTATATCATCACAATGACATAACTAAGGGACCATTCCGAACCCAACGGTTTGAGGTCTTCCCTTGCGAGGGGTGAGTGCGGCCTTAAATCTTTGTCCCGGTTCACACCGGGTGGCGACTCCATGTTATTTCGTACTCCCAAATAGGCTGCGAGCCTAGAACAGCGTCGTCCAGGTTCTGTTGTCTACAGTCTGGCGACTCCACTGGGGATTTAGAGAATTGGCCTCGAAATCATGTCTTGTGATGTGTATAATTTGTGCATTAGTTGACCGTTTCTATAGTGGGTTGAGGGGGTTAATCAAAGGCTTTGTTGAAGCTAGGTGATGGTGGGTGTCTTCCTTCACTCACTCCCTTCGGGGAAAAGCTGTGAAGGCACCTAGATAACCATTACTTGTAGCTCGTTGTGACATACTAGTTTGGAGGACTCGTTGTTTATTCCTGACACCAAGCGATAAGAGCCTAAGGGGCTTGGGTACTTAAGAGAGCCTCGCTCCACCTTCCCTCTGGGGAATCTAAAACGGGAAATCCATTCGACAGTTAGTCACACACCGTAACTCATTGGCACGTACCGTAAGGTATAAAAAAGGTGCACTCACTTGGTCGCTTGAACCCTTGAGTGGGGAGTCCTAGTTGTGGGCAAACCTTCGTCAGCGAGAGCCTTTGTCCACGCCCCGTGAACCCACTTGTGAAACTTAGCCCTGAAGAACCGGTAGTTGTTTATTTTATAATTATGTGTTGGACCACCGTTATTTGGATCCAGTTGGACCTTTTGTCAAAAGATGTGAACTTGTTAGGCCATTTAAACTGGGACGAGTTCGTGTCCTTTGACAGGTGGGCCAAAAAGCTTCTAAAATACCGGTGAGCCATTTTGTGAATGGGCCTTTTATCATTTGAAGTCATTTAGCCATATCATTGTAAAGTGTAAACCTGTTGGGCCTTTTCAACTGGGACAAGTTTGCACCGCGCAATGGTGCGATTGAATGCTTTAAAATGATAATGGACCAACTTATATATTCCATGCATCACATACATCTCATGCATCTCATTAATACATGCATCATGTTAACCCTTGTGTCTTAAAAGCCATCATGGATACCTGTTGGGTTAGAAAAAAAGAAGTCAGAGCATTCCTTGGGAAAATCCAGTATATCAGTCGGTTCATTGCAAAATTGACGTCAGTGTGTGAGCCTATCTTTAAGCTATTGAGGAAAGACCAGCCAGTAAAGTGGAATGAGGAGTGTCTGGAAGCATTTGATAGAATCAGAGAATACTTAGTGAAACCTCCTGTTCTGAAACCTCCGAAGTAGGGTAGACCCTTGGTTCTTCATCTGGCTATTGAACCAGAAGCATTGGGGGCGATGATGGTATAAGCTGATGAGACAAGAGTAGAGCACGCCATCTACTACCTCCGTAAAAAGCTGCTTCCGTATGAAGCTCGCTATCAGGAAGTGGAGAAGATTTGTCTAGCAGTAGTATGGGCGTCCAGGAAATTACGCCACTACTTCCAGTCTTACAAGATCCAAGTGGTCGCAAAGGAGAATCCTTTGAAGTATCTACATTCGGTGCCTTCACTAGTTGGAAAGCTGGGCAGATGGTTAGTACTGTTGACTGAATTTGACATCGAGTACCTCACTTCAAATGTAATCAAAGGGCGAGTCGTGGTAGAATTCCTAGCCTTGCAACCTGTTGAAGGGGATCAGTACAAGTTTGAGTTCCCCGACGAAGAAATCCAGGCTATAGCAGTCCAAGGATGGAGGATGTATTTTGACGGAGCAGTGAACTACAAAGGAGACGGATCGGGATTGTAATAGTCACCCCTGAAGGAGAAACTTTGCCTATGGCCAAGCGGTTGACATTTGGAGTGACTAACAACATAGCTGAGTATGAAGCATGTGCATTCGGCTTGACTGCATTAATAGCCTTGAGAGCTACAAACGTGGATGTTTACGGAGATTCAATGTTGGTGATCCGACAGATGCAAGGATAATGGGAGTTAAAGGAAGAACGGTTGAAGCCGTACTTATTCTACCTCAGAAACCTAGCACAGGCTATCCCTAACTGCAAATTTCAGCACTTGCCTCGGGAAGAAAATCAGATGGCAGATGCATTGGCGACGTTAGCCGCAACTTGGGAGAATCCAGAGAAATTGGTGATGAGACCACTTGTGTTGACAACGGCCAGAAAACCGGTTTATGAGATAAAGAGGATCTTGGGAGTAGAGGTCGATGATGGAAAACCTTGGTATCATGATATTCAGAGGTATCTGGAGCATAGTGAATTCCCAGAGGAAGCTAATAGAAAAGACAGAATCACCATTCAGAAGTTGGCTGCTCAATATGTGAGTCTGAAGGGAGAACTCTACAAGAGGCAAGTGAATGGTGTTCAGCTGAAATGCTTGAGAAAGGAAGAAGCTCAGAAGATAATGGATGAAGTGCATGCTGGTGTCTGTGGACCGCATATGAACGGATTGAACTTGTCCGGCAAGATTGTGAGGCAAGGCTTTTACTGGTCAACCATGGAAGCTGACTGCGCGAAACTGGTGAAACACTGCCATGATTGTCAAGCGCATGGGAATTTGAATCATTTTCCGCATACAAAATTGCACGGGTTGTCAGAATCGTGGCATTTCTCAGCATGGGGAATTGATATGATTGGAGAGATTCGGCCGAATGCGTCAAACAGACATCGCTTTATAGTGGTAGCAGTGGACTACTTCTCGAAATGGGTGGAAGCCGAGTCATTCCGTAATGTCACGGCAAAACAAATGGCTAAGTTCATAGCCCAGAATCTCATATGCCGGTACGGTATGCCGCATCACGTGGTTACGGACAATGGAGTCCAGTTTCAAGGAGAGACCAAGGCGATGTTACAGAGGTATGGGATAGGTCATCACAAGTCCTCACCATACAGGCCGCAGGCTAATGGGGCAGTCGAGGCAGCCAACGAGACAATAAAGACGATCTTGGCAAAGATGACTGAGAACTACAAAGACTGGGCTGATAAGCTGCCATATGCTTTGTGGGGATACAGAACATCTGTGAGAACGGCAACAAGAGCTACGCCGTATTCCTTGGTCTACGGAATGGAAGCGGTACTGCCGGTAGAAATGGAGATACAGTCCATGCGGGTATTCGCAGAAGCAGAACTGCCAGAACAGGAATGGACCTCGCAAAGGTTTGAACAGTTGGCTCTGATGGATGAGAAGAGGATGAAGTCCCTGCATCACATGCAGATTTATCAGAAGAGGCTGGCTCGAGCATTCAACAAAAAGGTGCGGCCCACCAAGATCAAGAAAGGCAATCTAGTACTCAAGCAGTCGAAGCCATCAACAACAGACCCGAGGGGAAAGTTCAGACCAAATTGGGAGGGGCCCTACATTGTTCAGAAGGTAATGGGAAATGGAGCAGTGAGACTGTCAGACTTGGAAGGAAATGAGTTCACCAAGCCCATCAATATGGATAGATTGAAGCTGTATTTTGCCTGAGGGGGCAGAAGACTGGATGGTCACCTGCAGAAGACCTAACCCAATAGGATAAGAAAAATCATGCATCCATGCATACATATAACCCATTACTGCATTCTTTTTGTTTTCGTGTTTTGTGTTTTGTGTTTTGTATTCACAGGTTTCGAAGACAGAAAAGTGAAAGCGGCGGAGATGAGCCAATCAGAAACAGCGAAAGCACTGTATTGAGTTTGGGTAGAAATCCCGGGGCTGAGGTCCACATCAGTGTTAAGGTTCAGATGGTGAATTGAGGGTTGAGGCCCGCTTTCAGTTTGAGTTTGGGGAATGGATCCCGAGAGCGAAGCCCACAGTGTCAGCAGCAGAAAGGAAGAATTCCTTTGAGTGAGTGAGTTGCAAAAAAATAAAAAATAATAAAAAGAGAGAAAGAAGTCTTTGGTAATTTGATATATGTCCGGTGATGACATTGTGTGCTATAGGTAGAAGCCTTAGAAACGACGAGTGCTGGAAGTGTTCTTCGCCGGTATGCTGAATAGATTGATCTTGACTAGACTCATAAAGCACCTGAATACGGGATCTCAACAATGGAAGCCTGAGTGGTTGATGAGATGACTAGCTGAAGAGATAGAGGATCGGTGAATGACCGTTTGCCTGGATGTCTACCCTAGATTACAGACGCTATGATACATGATATGGTCAGAAATAATTAATTGCAGAGATATTTTATCTGGGATAAAATATCATTAAAAGAGAGATAACGGTTAATTTGGAATTAATCGATAAATTAATATATTGATATATTAAATAAAATTGGATTTTGACGCGGAATTAAAATTAGATTTTAATTCGGGCGAACGAGTTAATTTAGAATTAATTCGTTAGCGATGTGAATAGTGATTTCGCTAGGCATAATCATTTAATTACATCGCAACGAAAAATTCATTAATTTGGAATTAGCGAACCCGAGCCCAGGATTATTTGGGAGCGCATTCGCATTTCGAATTCGAGTGAAGCACGCAAGTTAAATCAAGCGTCAAATCGCTAGTCACATCAAGCGTCAAATCACATGTCACTTTGAGTGATGTGACCATTGATTGATTGAATGATGTGACTTGATGGGAGTTGTTGGAAGCTTTTAATGCTTGTATTTGTTGACTTTTTGGAAAGCAATTTGTATATATGATTTTTGGAAAATCATTTACCTTTTCATGAAACAAATTAAACAACTCTTTCTCTCACAAACTCATCTCTCTCTCACGCCCATGGAGGGCAAATTTTCTATTTGTTTTGGCAGCCCACTGCCGAGAGCCATGAAGAAAAAGGGAAGCAAAGTGTTTGATTTTTGTGGCAAATGGTGGACTGCAACACAGCCACTGCCGTGAGCTGCAGTTAGCATAAACCAAGTTTTGTTCATCTCCGCGTCACTCAACCGATCGATGTGAGTATTTCGCAACTCCCTCGATTTATTCACATGTTTATTTCTATGCTTTTGATTCGATCCTTGGGCCGCGTAGAACTCCAACAGTTCCTAGTGGGCTAGGATCCCGTTAAATAACACACAATCTTGACTTTGGCCAAAAAATTGTATGATAATTAACTAGGTAGATCTCTAAGATCAATTGGATCCCATCCAATTCCTAGATCAGTAGGTGGACATCCAAGTCCGAAACATATATATTATATATGCCAATATATCTGTAGGCATTGTATTTTTGCATAACAACCGATGAGGAGTCTTATATGGAGATAACTCCCTCTTAGTCATGAAAGCCGCGGGAAAAAAATGTTGGAAGGGTAAAGTTGGAAAATATACTTTTTGATGGATTTACCCGAGTTGTTTCGCTTCGGTTGCTTGTTATACCTCCGTTTCTAAGCTCACCTTAGGCCCAAAACTCCCATAGACCACATACCTAACCCAAACCAAGCCCAATACCCAGTCAACCCAAGTCAAACAAGTCAAACCAAACATATGCCCTTTGGACATGATTCACGCCCATTGCCCTTTATTTAGGTAATTGCACATTAATCACATGTTTAAATCTTGTTAAATCCTTGCCTAAGTAAAAGAAATCAAATAAAATCATTACCAAATCGAATCCAATCCCAAATCCTAATTAGGAGATGCATTCCTTATTAGAAATCAATTAGGAGATTCCTTCCTAATCTAAAAAGGAAAGCCTTTTCCCTTTATCTATAAAAAGAGACCTTTGCCCCCATACACAACCAAAGCTCATATACATCCCTCAAGCACCTTGTGAAGCCCTCCGTTCACGCACAAACATCCCCCAAGACCCCCCATTGCCGCGTTCTTGAAGCAAAGAAACCTCCATTGCCGCATCCACCACCATCCACCAACACCATTCACGCACGACCCACAATCACACCCTTCCTTTGCCAACTTCCAACCACCATTCACAGCCCTAAATTACCCTAAAATAAACCTTATTTCCAGCCCCTGAAGTGCCGCAAAAAGCAGCCCCAAAGTAGCGCCAAAACAGCCCCTGAAAATGGCTTCACTGCACCAGTGAACTGCTGTGTGTTGTAGCCGCTGTTCTGGCCAGGTTACTTGCGTCCTTAGCCCATCAAAACAGCCCTAAAACCATCTAGAAACCATCCCAAAAATCCCCAAAAAGTTTCCCTAAAAAATCTTACAAACGCACCTCCCTAAGCCACCAAAATCACCCAAAACAGTCCACTAAACGCCCGAAACAGCGACCTGAAACGCAGCGACCAAACGGCGGTGAAACGAAGGTAAACAGCAGCCCAAGCATCAGCAAAAAACAACAAGGGAAAACAGTGAGAGAAAACAATTTGGAAAGGTTTCGGATCATTCGCCCTTCCAACGGACTTGGAACGCGCTTCCAAAGATAGACAAAAGAGGTTAGACCTGAGGGTACCTTTTACCTATCTTCTTTATTCTTTATTTTTTATTTTACTTTGATATATAATTGCTTGAGAGTCGTTTGAGGCATGATTTGATTGTTGGATGGGCGGGACATGTGTTCCCTTTTGTGGTATATAGGATGGAAACCCGGACGTAAATTCCGTAGCCGAATCCGAATGGACGGTAGTGCGGTTTGTACTCGGGATACAACGCCACGTACCACTTAAGAGACATATGTTTTGTCCCATCCAAACTTGTATTTGAGCATGTTATAGTCTTTAGGTTATTTGTTTATTATTTGAAGCATGGTTTAATTTAGTTTGTTATTTATTTGTTAAAGCATGTTTAGGTTGTTCATTATGCATGTTCTTAGTTTATGATGCGTTTGGGTAATGATTCATACATGTTGATTTAATGGTTCAATATGCTTGTTGTGTTACATTGCGTGGAATTATTTGGACGAAAGCATGTTAGATCTAAGTACCCTTGAGCATGATTATTGGATAGATGCGGTTGATTTAGTGCACAAATTATATCATCACAATGACATAAGTAAGGGACCATTCTGAACCCAACGGTTTGAGGTCTTCCCTTGCGAGGGGTGAGTGCGGCCTTAAATCTTTGTCCCGGTTCACACCGGGTGGCGAATCCATGTTATTTCGTACTCCCAAATAGGCCGCGAGCCTAGAACAGCGTCTTCCAGGTTCTGTTGTCTACAATATCCAATATATTACCTAACCTTTTTCCTCTGAATCAACTAAGCCTTGGATTTGGCACAACAAACTTAGTGATCCTAGTTAAGCGGAACCCATTGACCTTGAAAAGCTTCGTAATCAATGTCGATGGACAAGAAGTGATCTTGACTTTGGCCAACAAATCACAACTTGGACAAGACACCAATATGGAACAAAGCTCTCATGATTCAAACACATCCGCGATTGACAAAGGTCTTGACTTTGGCCAACAAACCAATGCCAGTCTTGGATCTTGAGTAAGAATCACTCAATGGAAGGAAAAACGCTTAATATGATGTTGAGGGTTTTTCGCGTAATTGGCAACCAATTAATTATCTTTGTTAAGGTCTCATCATCATACACCCTTAAACATGCATTCTAAAAACATAATAAGGCGCGTAAGTAAATATAATAATGATATGCGGATGGATATTTAACACATTGTTCCTAGAACAAATCTCTTCCTTTTCCTCTCTCTCGCTAGCACAAGTATTACTTCTACTCGATTACATAACACTTCTAAAGAAACCTCATTTACATTGAGGGGAATAGGTGAGAAGAGAAATACAAAGAGTAAGGAGGTAATAGGCTGGACACGCAGGTCCAATTTAATAAATTCTAAATTTATTACAACAATTTCCAAAATTGCCCCACCCATCTAATATCCATCCGATATACATTATTCATACATCGCATTCATGTATTCACACAAGCATGTTATCAATCAATCTAATCCAATTAATTAATCTGAATATTAATGACCATCCAATGTTCAAACAACGATTTGATTTTGCGCGAGTCCAACTCGTTTTGCGAATAAGTACTCAAAGTACGAATTCTTGAATTATACTAAACTACAATATTAAATCCAATTTAATTTGTATTTAATACTAATTCACTATTTAATTCCAAATTAAATATTACACTTTATTAACGAACCTTTACGACTTAGATTCTAAATCTAATCCTTTCGGGTCTCAAAGCCCAATTAACATCCAATGTCAATTTAATTTAAAGTCCAATGGGATTTTAATTAATTTCTTAAGGCATGGACTTTTGGTCAATATGGGTCAAACCCAAATACCAAAGCCCATTAAAGGAATCACCCTTATATACCTAGAAACCAATTTAGGCCCATTAAGCCCATTTAAAATAAAAGGTCCATTAGTCATAATTGGACTTTATGGATATGGTTTTGGGCCCATGGATCCAACCAATTAGCCTAAACCAATCTCGGTACAACCAAGCCCATTAAGCCCAATTACAACTTTTCAAGCCCAATTTCCAAAATAAGCCCAATTAATTAAATTACTAAATTCCAAATTCATAACTTAATTAACCTAAGTGTATTGTCATAATTAATTACCCAAATTAACATTTCCAAATCATAAATTTGTACAATTAATTATGCTCATTATCATCAAAACATGTCCAACACATTTGAATCAAAATCAACTCATTTTCCATGCTTCTTGTCTCGGCATTTTTGGGGTTTTACATGTCCAATTTGGTTTCAATCAATTAAATCCACAATACACATTACCCAATGGTTTCAAGTCATCCAATGATCAAAGAAACAAAAAATACCATGACATTTTAGGGCATCATCCAATTCGGCTAAGCCTAGAATTTGGGCAAAAATTGATCCAATCAAATTTTCATGAAATTGATCATATCCAACTTCAATTAAACATCATTCATTGTTGGGTTTCTCTAAGGTCCCGGGATCAAATCAAGCAATGAAACACATGTGCGAATACTCAAAGAAGTTACGGAATACTTACATTAATCGGTTATGCGATGCGAGAAACAACAAAACTTTTTATGCCCTTTGAAGCTCACAGAAAAGTCCAAAAATCGTGCTCCTCAAATTCGACAATTGTGTCCTCCAAGCTCCAAGATTTGGGTTGTGATTCCATGCCCACGTAATAAACAACAAAAGCGGAATATTGCTGCAGTTGAGGCAGCAATAGAAGCCATTTAAGTCGATAATAATCTAATTAGATTAGATATAGTTCTGTTAGCAGCTGAGCTAGGCTTCAACGCAGGCTAAAGAATTAATGGTCTCATCAACGATCCAGATAAATACTTCAACTATTCATCTTATTCGTTTGGATCATACATCGTGGGGATGTGATGATCGAATAAATCGCATCAGACGAAAGTATTTTCTCAGCAGAAATTTGAGCGAACCGTACATAGTTCAGGTGTAGGACACTTGAGTTACTGGCTATAGGCCAAGTGGGAGATTGTTGGATAGTTATGACCATAGCTTCACTATTTGTACAGATCATGGTGTTGTTGTACAAATTAACTATGTGACAAAGGAAATTGCTCTTTTATCATTTGTGATTAGATTACCAAGATGTATAAATGATAGAAGGTCCATATGATTAGTTCCGGATTGAGATGATATGAGACAGTATCAATCCACGAAGGTTTAATCATTAAATATCCCTAGTCAGAGTATTATCGAGATTGGACATCGATAATGCGAAAAAGATAAGAATTACACTTGTGCGCGTTGTGAGGGCATAACATCATAGTTCTTACATATTTGGGTATAGGATACTCATGCAAGTGTAATAGGAGGTTGTGTTTACCGATGGTATAGAAACAGCTTCGCTCTGGAAAGACCCATCGGAATTCCATTGGTAGTATGACTATGTGTCTATGGAAGTCCGAATCAGGGTAGGTGTATTGGTCTAAATCTGAGACTTGCACCACTAATACTTGCGACAATCAATATACTTTGGTTTTGGTCATCCAGGTCTTTAACCTGTTCTGTGTACGCCTCTTCTGGGTATATTGAGAATCTTAGTGTATTGGGTGTGATGTCGAGATGGAAGTATCACTCCAGTCATAGTGGAGATGATGGTCACGTAGGATACGTAACTCGTTCTCTTTTATGCTGCAGCTATCGGGATATTATGACTAGGTCATGTATATCCGATTATAGAGACTAGTTACCAGAGATCCGATATGTGCTTCGTACGGGGCAGACACAATTTCAGCTCCAGGCCTAGCATGTGACATCCGATACTGGATCGTAATACACAATACTACGTATACTACGCCTGATATAGATCACTTATTCATGTAAGGATATTTCTGGAGAATTGGGTAGGCATGGCGCTTTGCTAGAAGCCAACCTTGTCTTGTAAATCTGTAAAAATGTAGTACTAGGTACGTATGTGTTCGGATAGTCCGACGACCGGAGTACTAGCACGCTTTAAGAGTCTTACGAAGGTGATAGGGAAACCCACCCCTGAGCTTGGAATCACCAATGAAGCTTGGAGCTTGGAGTATCCATGGTGGTGATGACCGAATTTTGGAGGACAAAAACCAGTAAATGTCTAGAGTTCTAGGAGCCAAGCTTGAAGAATTTTTGTCGTTCCTCGCATCGCTCAACTGATCGTTGTAAGTATGATTCCACCATACTTTTATGAGTATTCACATGTTGATTTCTTGCTTGATTTGATCCTTGGGACCTTAGAGAAACCCAACACCCAGACCATAACTCATATGGTGTTTGACTAACAGTCTTGGAAGGAACTTGGTTTAGTAGTAGTGTTGTAGTTTCTAAAGCAAGACCCCAAAATTAAAGTGGTAGATCTGTGTCTGGCATAATTGATCGGACCATATCTAATAATGCCCGATTTCTCATTTCGAAGACCTCATTATGCTGTGGAGTTCCCGGAGGAGTCCACTGGGAAACAATGCCATTTTCTCTCACGTAATCTTGAAATACGTCACTTAAGTATTCACCACCTCGGTCAGACCTTAATGACTTAATACTTTTATTAAGCTGGTTTTCTACTTCAGCTTTGAAGTCTTTGAATTTCTCAAAGGCTTCAGATTTGTACCGCATAAGGTACACATACCAATATCGCGAGTGATCATCGATAAAGGTAATGACGTAGGAGAATCCACCTCTAGCGGTGACTGACATTGGTCCGCATATATCAGAGTGTCTAAGTTCTAATGTCTCCGCTGCACGCTATCATTTACCTTTGAAGGGTAATTTGGTCATTTTACCAAGTAAACAAGACTCACAAGTTCCATAAGGTTCATATTTGAAAGGTCTGAAATATATATCCTTATGTAGCATAGTTAATCTTGTTTTATTTATATGACCAAATCGACTGTGCCATAAAAGTGATTCATTGAGGTTATTCGAGTTAACGTTGTATATATTAGAGGTTGAACATTCTTTGTTAGTTTGTAAGACATAGATACCATTATTCAAAATACCATCTCCATATTTTATTTCATTGAAATAAATAGAACATTCATTACTACTTATTAGGCATGAAAAGCCTTTATTACATAAAGAAGAAATTGAAATGATGTTCTTTACTAGGGAAGGTACATAAACACAATCTTCTAAGTCTAAAACTAAACCATTCGGCAAAACTAATGAATAAGTCCCCACACACAATGTAGCCAGTTTTTCTCCATTACCCATGCGTAAGTCAACATCCTCATGATGGAGTCCCCTAATGTTTCTCAGTCCATGCACATTGTTACACAAGTGAGTCCCATAACCGGTGTCAAGCACCCAAGTAGAAGGTTCAGAGTTTTGAGTATATAGTTCAATCAGATACAACATACCTGAAGCATTGGGCTTCTTGACCTCTTGAGCTTCCCTAGCTTCCTTGGCTTTCAAGGATCTGTAGTCTTTCTTCCAATGACACTTCTTTCCACAAATGAAACATTTCCTCTTTCCCTTTTTCTTCTCCACCTTACCATTAGGCTTTAGGTGATCTGGAGCCTTGGCCTTGCCCTTATTTTTCTTTGGGCCTCGTGGCTTCAGGTCCGTATCTGTAAGTATGACTAAGGTTTTATGCTCCGATTTCAAGTCCTTATTTGCTTGCTTTATCAGATTGCGTAATTCTGCTAAAGTAGCTTCTTTATTAGACAGATGAAACTGCATAATAAAGTTAGAGAAGTCTTTTGGTAAGGACTGAAGAATTAGATCGTGACCTATCTCATGATCCATGATGAACCCGAGGTTGGCCAATTTTTCAATGTGGCCAATCATCTTAAGCACATGTTCACTAATAGATCATTCCTTATACCTTGTTTGAAATAAGGCACATGACACTTGGAATCTCACGGTATGAATGGAAGTTGCATACAACTCCTTCAAGTGAAAGATGATGGTTTGAGCATCAATATTTTCGTGAGCTTTCTAAAGTTCATCCGACATAGAGCCAAGAATTTGCAAACTGCTTGCTCATCATCATCGACGTGTTTCTTCTAAGCATCAAATGTATTTTGGTTAGCATCTTCTGCGGGTTCATGGGGAAATGGTCTTTCAAGAACATAGAAAATCTTTTATTGTCGTAAGCCAATTTTAAGGTTTCTAAACCAGTCATTGTAGTTGTCCCCTTTAAGCTTATGCTCATCAAGGATAGAACGAAGTGATACTCTGTTTGGCATTTGAATGTTTGTGAAATATTTTAAACCACATGTTAAGAGAGAATGTTAAAATTAGGAATATGTTTTCATTAATGTTTCATAATAAAATAGGCTTTTAATATTATGAAGTTTCTCCCACTCAATTATTTTAAAATTTTAAGCTAATCGCTTCAACCCCAATATAATGGATTTCTTGTGGGCAAGGATCCCATTATCATCTTTTCAGCACTCCGACTAGGGCCGGTCGTTATAAAATACGATAATTAGGTAGGTTCCAGACCAATTTATGATATAAATCACAATTCCTTGATCATTGGATTGATCAATCAAACATGCCATAGCTTAGGATAGTCCTTGTGGACACCCAATCTTTGCCACTAAGTTATAAGACCACGCCTAAGGGTTGCTGCGTCTTATGACTCAGAAAAGTCAAACCATTATCAATAGTATGATTTGGGGACAAATTGGTATTGGTCAGTCTGGTAAATGTTGGAGTTAAATCAAGTCCCAAAGATCATCAAACATGCATAAAAACCGAGTATGAACACATCAAAGGAGTAAGGCGGAAACATAACTCACATTGAACGGTTTGAGATACAACGAAGAAGATGCGTTTTTGCCTCCCTCCAAGCTCGGCAATGGCTTCTGGAACTGCAGTGGAGTGCACGGTAGGGGCTGTTATGCTTCTTGTTCATTCGGTCATTGAAGGACTCCATGGAAGCTCAAAGCTTCAAGCTCCAAAAATTAAATCCAAGCTCATGAAGACACTTCCCTATCACCTATGTATCACTCATGGTGTGCTAGCACTAAGTCTTCTTCAATTTTGCTTCTCAAAAATCGGTGAAACCAGAAACTTTTTAAGCAAAAATCGGCAGTGAAGCCGTGAAGAAGAGGAGAGGAAAAGAGAGGGAAAATGAGGAAACCGTATCTTGCATGTGAGAGAGAGAAAAGATTTAATATATATATTTATTACATTTACCAAGTAAATTAAATAAAACATATATATTACTTTTAATTCAAAAGTCAAAAATAAAAAGCAATAAAGCTTTCCATCATTTCTACTTTTTACATTAAGTCACATCACATCACTTTAATAAAGTGACATGTTGTCAAGTCACATCACTCAAAGTGACAATTGATTTGACGCATGATGTGACAAACGATTTGACCAACAAATTGTATGATAATTAACTAGGTAGATCTCAAAGATCAATTGGATCTCATCCAACTCCTAGATCCAGTAGGTGGACATCCAAGTCCCAAACATGTATCTTATATATGCCTATACATCGAATGTATACCCTAACCTTTTTCCTCTGAATCAACTAGGCCTTGGCTTTGGCACAACAAACCTAGTGATCCAGTCAAGCGCGGACCCATTGACATGGAAGCTTCGTAATCAATGTCAATGGACAAGAAGTGGTCTTGACTTTGGCCAACAAACCACAACTTGGACACGACACCGATATGGAACAAAGCCTCGTGATTAAAACACATCTTTGACGGACAAGGGCTTGACTTTGGCCAACAACCCCTGCCAATCTCGGATCTTGAGTAAGAATCACTCAATGGAAGGAAAAACGCATGATATTTATCGAGGGTTTTTCGCGTGCAAATTGGCTACCAATTTAATTATCTTTGTTAAGGTCTCATCATCATACACCCTTAAGCATGCATTCTAAACACATAATAAAGCGAGTATGAAATAAAATAATAATGATATGCGGATGGATATTTTACATTGATCCTAGATCAAATCTCTCACTTTCTCTCTCCCGCTAGCACTAATATTTCTACTACCCGTTACACTACACTTCTAAAGAAACCTCATATACATAGAGGGGAATAGGTGAGAAGAGAATACAAAGAAATAGGAGCTAAGGCTGGACACGCAGGTCCAATTTAATAAATCAAATTTATTACAATTTCCAAAATCGCCCAACCCGGCTAATATCCATCCGATATACATTATTCAAACATCACAACCATGTATTCATACAAGCATGTTATCAATCAATCTAATCCAATTAATTAATCTTGATAATTAGTGATCATCCAATGTTCAAACAAAGATTTGATTTTGTTCGAGTCAAACTCGTATTGCGAACACGTACTCAAAGTACGATTTCTACGAATTAAATTAAATTACATAATTAAATCCAATTTAATACGTATTTAATTCTAATTCATTATTTAATTCTAAATTAAATATTACACTTTATAAAATAAACCTTTACGACTTAAATTCCAAATTTAATCGTTACGGGTCTCAAAGCCCGATTAACATCTAATGTTTATTTAATTAAAGTCCAATGGGCTTTTAATTAATTTCTATAAGGCGTGGACTTTTGGTCAACTCGGGTCAAACCGAAGAATCAAAATCCAATCCGGGAGTTACCCATAAGCCTTTAAATTAATTTTGGCCCATTAGGCCCAATTAAATAATTAAGGTCCATTAAGTCATAATTGGACTTTATGGATGCGGTTTTAGGCCCAATTGGATCCAACCAAATTTGCCTAAACTCAACTTTGTTACAACAAAGCCCAAAAGCCCAATTACAACCTAACAAGCCCAATTTCCAAAATCAAGCCCAAATTAATTAACTTATAAAATTCCAAATTTCACAATTAATTAACCTAAGTGTAATACACAATCAATTACCCAATTAACATTTCAAAAACATCAATTAGCCTAATTAATCATGCACTTTAACAACCAAATAGTGTCCAACACAATTCAATTAAAATCAAACCCAATTTACATGCTTTCAAGTCTCGGCAATTAGGGGTTTTTCAATCCGATTCGGTTTCAATCCAATTAAATCCACAATCATCATTTCCCAAATCAATTCAATTCATCCAATGAATTAAAACAAAAAATCACAATGAATTTCATGTTCATTAAGATTCGGCCAAGCCACTTTAAAAGGGAAAAAATGTTCCAAATCAAAATTCAATCCAATTGAACTTCAAAACAACATTACCCAATTGTTTTAAGTCATCCAATGATCAAAAAACAAATTAATTCCAAGACATTAGGGTTCTTCCAATTTCGGTCATGCCTCCAATTGGGGAAAATTGATCCAATCCAATTTTCATGAAATTGATCACACACAATCTCAATTAAACATGTTTTAAGCATACTTAAACATCCAATTTAATTAAAACATGCTCAAACACATTTTACCCAATTTCAAGTTACATGTTCAACCTAAAGAATTGGGGAAAATTGATCCAATCCAATTTTCTTGAAATTGATTATGCACAACATCAATTCAACCTCATTCAAGCATACTATACTAAACAATTTAATCATTAGATGCTTAAATTGAGTTTACCCAAATTAAAGTTTTGGCCAACATTAAGCAAATTGGGGAAAATCAATCCAATCAATTTTTTCTTCAATTGATTACATATAACTCTAATTCAATCATATACAAGCATTCTAAAACAAAAAATTTGTCAAAATCATGCTTAAATCAAAAGCCCCAAATTATGCTCAAGAACCCTAATTCGATTTTATGCATCCAATAGCTCTGATACCATTGTTGGAGTTAAATCAAGTCCCAAAGATCATCAAACATGCATAAAAACCGAGTATGAACACATCAAATGAGTAAGGCGGAAACATAACTCACATTGAACGGTTTGAGATGCAACGAAGAAGATGCGTTTTTTGCCTCCCTCCAAGCTCGGCAATGGCTTCTGGAACTGCAGTGGAGTCCACGGTAGGGGCTGTTATGCTTCTTGTTCATTCGGCCATTGAAGGACTCCATGGAATCTCAAAGCTTCAAGCTCCAAAAATTAAATCCAAGCTCATGAAGACACTTCTCTATCACCTATGTATCACTCATGGTGTGCTAGCACTAAGTCTTCTTCAATTTGCTTCTCAAAAATCGGTGAAACCAGAAACTTTTTAAGCAAAAATCGGCAGTGAAGCCGTGAAGAAGAGGAGAGGAAAAGTGAGGGAAAATGAGGAAACCGTATCTTGCATGTGAGAGAGAGAAAAGATTAATATATATATATTTATTACATTTACCAAGTAAATTAAATAAAACATATATATTACTTTTAATTGAAAAGTCAAAAATAAAAAGCAATAAAGCTTTCCATCATTTCTACTTTTTACTTTAAGTCACATCACATCACTTTAATAAAGTGACATGTTGTCAAGTCACATCACTCAAAGTGACAATTGATTTGACGCTTGATGTGACTCGCGTGCCGCGCTCGAATTCGAAATGCGAATGCGCTCGCAATCACTCTCGGGCTCGGGTTCGCTAATTCCAAATTAACGAATTTTCCGTCGCGTCGTAATTAAATGATTACGCTTAGCGAAATCACTATTCACATCGCTTACGAATTATTTCTAAATTAATTTGTTCGCCCGAATTAAAATCCAATTTCAATCCCGCGTCGAAATCTAATTTCGATTAATATATCGAATATATTAATTTTACCGATTAATTCCAAATTAATCGTTCTCTCTCTTTAACGATATTTTATCCGAGATAAAATATCTCCGTAATTAATCCCAGATTAATTTTCTCCCTCATCGAATTAATCCCAGATTAATTCTATCTCTCTCTTCTAATTAATCCCAGATTAATCAAAGTGCGAGTCATACGTCATCGGTGAATCTTCAGGAACCGACCCATGAGATCCCCGGATATGTTGGCAGTAAATACGGTCGTCGGATAATCCGAACACGTAAGTACCTCGTACTACGTTTATACCGATTTACAAGACAAGGTTGGCTTCTAGCAAAGCGCCATGCCTACCCAATTCTCCAGAAATATTCTTACAGGAATATATAGATCTGTATCAAGCGTAGTATACCGTAGTATTCTGTATATCGGCCCAGTATCGGATAGTCACGTGCTAGGGCTGGGGCTGGATAAGTGTCTGCCCCGTTCGAAGCACATGTCGGATGTCTGGTAACTAGTCTCTATAATCGGATATGCATGACCTAGTCATAACATCCCGATGGTTGCGCAACACTTAAGAGCACTAATACCGTATCCATCGTGACATCATCTCCACTATAACTGAAGTGATACTTCCGTCTCGACATCACACCCAATACACTACGACTCTCTGATAAACCCAGAAGCGGTGTACGCAGAGCCGGTTAAAGCCCTGTACCACCAAGACCAAAGTCTACCAATTATCGCAAGTATTAGCGATGCAAGTCTCATGTTAAGACTATACACACCTACCTTGATTTCGGCCTCCCATAGACACATAGTCATAATACCAATGGGATTCCGAGGGGTCTATCCAGAGCGAAGCTGTTTCCCGTACCATCGGTGAAACACGACCTCCTATCGCACTTGCATAAGTATCCAATACTTATATATATGAGAACTATGCCGTTGTGCCCTCACAACGCGCACAAGTGCAATACTAGCCTATTCCGCATTATCGATGTCCAGTCTCGATAATACTCCGGCTAGGGATATTTAATGATTAATCCTTCGTGGACTGATACTGTCTCATATCATCTCAATCCAGGAACTAATCATATGGACCTCTCTTCATTTATATATCTATGGTGATTTAATCACAAATGATGAGAGTGCAATTTCCTTGTCACATAGTTAATTTGCTACAACAACACAATGATCTGTGCAAATAGTGACGCTATGGGTCATTTTATCCAACAGTAAAGCCTAGTCCTGCCAATACGGTTTAAGCCCTTTGGGTCTATACTTTACAATGGGAGGCAAATTTTAGACTTAAATTATTATTGATGATTTTAGCAAGTTTAAGTGAATAACTGTCAAATGGATTCCTCCATTGAAAATTCCCCAGAAGGAGGGTGGAGAGAACTCTCTTAAATACCTTTACCTCTTAGGCTCTTATTGCCTTGGTGACAGGAATAAACAATAGATCCTCCAAATTAGTCCAACACTTTAAATATGCTTTAAGGTAAGCTTTGAGTAAATGATTATCTAGATGTCTTCACAGCTTTTCCTTTTGGCTATAAAAACGTAGTGAGTGAAGGAAGACACCAAATCATTATTTAACTCTAGTAATACATTTGGTTAAATTAACTTTAGTTTGGAAAGTTTTATTAACGCATTGGTCTCACCCTACTTGTCTCTTTTATAATGTCTTTTATTATAAACATGTGATTTATATTTATTAGCCTTAAAGGTAATAAATCTCTAAGTCCATCATGAAATAATTACTTAGCTAAGGGAAACATTCTCTATTTCCTTCGAAAGTCTCTAGATGCTTGCACCCTAATATAATCATGCCAATTCTAATCATACATAGAATCATCAAGCATATGAGTTTTAATATGTTGGAATTATTTTAGGCATTAAATAACTTTGATTAATTTTTAATTACGATATTGTATTTTAATTTATTCAAATAAATTTACTATTTACATTTTTTTTACAGATACGTGTGTTGGGTTTCTACTATAGTCCCGGGATCGATTTCAAGCAATGAAACATATATGTGAATACTCGTAAAAGCATGGCGGAATCATACTTACAACGATCGGCTTTTGCGACGCGAGGAACAACAAAAAACTTCAGGCTTTGGCTCCTTGAACTCTCGGCTTTGGGCTTCATTTTTTCCTCCATTTTCGGCCATGGTGTCCTCCAAGCTCCAAGCTGTGGGTTGTATATTCCATGCCCACGAGTGGGTTTCCCTATCACCATCATACGACTCCTAAAGCGTGCTAGCACTCTGGAAATTTTGCCGCAAAATTTCCTTTAGCTTCCTTTAACTCTCAGCAATTCAAAATTTTGGAGAGGAAAGAAAATGGCCTAAGGCCGTGAGAGAGAAAGAAGGAGAGGAAGAGAATGAGTTGGTTTTTGGTTTTTGGTTGTTGGAGTTGTGTATCTAATACACAAAAATGAATTTTAAAAATCCATTTACCAAAAGTCAAAAGCAAAAAATAATTAATGCCTTCCAACTACCACCATCAATCAATAGTGACATGTTGTCATATCACTCAAAGTGACTAGACATCACATCAATCGATTGACTAGTGATTTGACGCATGATGTGACTTGTGGGCCGCACTTGAATTCGAAATACGAGTGCGCCCGCAAACACTCCCGGGCTCAGGTTTGCTAATTCCGAATTACCAAATTTTCCGTTGCGACGTAATTAAATAATTATGCCTAGCAAAATCACTATTCACATCGCTAACGAATTAATTCTAAATTAACTCGTTCTCCCGAATTAAAATCCAATTTTAATTCCACGTCGAAAAATTATTTCGTATAATATATCGAATATATTATTTTATCGATTAATTCCAAATTAATCGTTCTCTCTCTATAAATATTATTTTATCCCACATAAAATATCTCCATAATTAATCCCAGATAATTTTCTCTCTCATCTTATTAATCCCAGATTAATAAAGTGCGAGTCATACGTCATCGGTGAATCTTCGGGAAGCGACCCATGAGATCCATGGATATGTTGGCAGTAAATTCGATCGTCGGACTATCCGAACACGTACGTACCTAGTACTACATTTTTACCGATTTACAAGACATGGTTGGCTTCTAGCAAAACACCGTGCCTACCCAATTCTCCAGAAATATTCTTACTGGAATATGTGATTTATATATGGCGTAGTATACGTAGTATTGCGTATTACGATCCAGTATCGGATGTCACATGCAAGACCTGGGGCTGGAATTGTGTCTGCCCCGTATGAAGCACATATCAGATCTCTGGTAACTAGTCTCTATAATCGGATATACATGACCTAGTCATAATATCCCGATGATTGCAGTACATAAGAGAACTAGTTCCGTATCTTACGTGATCATCATCTCCACTATGACTGGAGTGATACTTCCATCTCGACATCACACCCAACACACTACGATTCTCAATATACCCAGAAGAGGCATACACAGAACCGGTTAAAGCCCTGGACGACCAAAACCAAAGTATATTGATTGTGGCAAGTATTAGCGGTGCAAGTCTCTGGTTAAGACCAAATACACCTACCCTGATTCGGACTTCCATAGACACATAGTCATACTACCAATGGAATTCCGAGGGGTCTATCTAGAGCGAAGCTGTTTCCGTACCATCGGTAAACACAACCTCCTATTACACTTGTATGAGTATCCTATACCCAAATATATGAGAACTATGCCGTTATGCCCTCACAACGCACACAAGTGTAATACTAGTCTTTTTCGCATTATCGATGTCCAATCTCGATAATACTTCGACTAGGGATATTTAATGATTAAACCTTCGCGGATTGAAACTGTCTCATATCATCTCAATCCGGAAATAATCATATGGACCTTTCATCATTTATATATCTTGGTGATCTAATCACAAATGATAAAAGAGCAATTTCCTTTGTCACATAGTTAATTTGTACAACAACACCATGATATGTACAAATAGTGACGATATAGGTCATAATTGTCCAACAATCTCCCACTTGGCCTATAGCCAGTCACTCAAGTGTCCTACACTCGACCTATGTACGGTTCGCTCAAACGTCTGCTGAGGAAAGGCTTTCGTCAGTGGATTTGTAATGTTATCATCTGATGCGATTTATTCGATCATCACATCGCCACGATGTATGATCCGAACGAATCAGATGAATAGTTGAAGTATATATCTGGATCGTTGATGAGACCATTAATTCTTTAGCCTGTGATGAAGCCTAACTCAGTTGTTAACAGAACTACTCCTAATCTAATTAGGATTTATTATCGACCCAAATGGCTTCTATTGCTACCTCAGCCGCAGCAACAACCCACTTTTGTTGTTTATTCGGTAACAGTATCTTGCTTGGAAGATTTCCAGCTCACTGTTCCATTATTCAAACTGTATAGTACCGTTATTATGACTTATAGTCGTTATTATCAGTTAGTAAACTTGCAGCAGTGAACCCAATCACTTCAAGTTCTCATTCTCCATAGTATAAGACAGCATCCTTAGTTCTCTAAGATACTAAAGGATGTTCTCAACATCAATCCAGTGACTGTCACTTGGATTGGCGTGATTGTGAATCCATATGCTCAAAGCATATGAGACACCATGTCATGTACATTTATTTCAATGTACGAGTTCTCGGAGAGTATCAACAACTTTAAATCTATCCCAGTAGATCTTTATTCCTAGAATAAAGGTTGTTTCTCCCAAGAATTCTACGGATAATTTTTATGAAAGCAAAGCTTTCACCGATTGTATTATGGGAATATCATTTCCAAGAAATGACATATCATCATTTTATTGGACAATCACTATCAGTGCGCTCCCACTAACCTCCTTATATACACAAGAATCATTTCGTTTTGAATTAAATCATATACCATTATGATTACATCAAAACGATAATTCCAAGAACTCAATGCTTGCTTCAATCCATACATGGATCGAATAACCTACAAACCTTATTTGCTAGTTTTAGTACGACAAAACCGTCAGGATGTTGTAAACATCCTCCAAAAGGTTTCCGTTTAAGGAAAACGATTTTGACGTTCAGCTGCCATATTTCATAAATGAAACATGTAGCATCAGCAAGCATTATCCAAATGGATATACCAATGGCAACAAGTAAAATGTTTCGTCGTAATCGACACAATGTTGATAATGATACCTTTTTGTTACAAGCCTAGCTTAGTACGTTGGTATGTTGCCATCCATGTATGTCTTCATTGAAGACTTATAGTACCAATAGGCACAATGCCTTCTGGTACATCAACTAGTATCCAAACTTGGTTGGTATTCATGAAATCCATTTCGGACATCATGGCACTTTGCCATAATAGGGAGTCGATACCTTGTATCACTTCCTCATACGTAGTCAGTTGGTATACCTCAATAAGATTGACATCTTTACGAGGTGAGATCAGAAACCAATACCCCATGTTGTTTTCTGACTCTCTCCGACTTACACGGTTCTTGTGTATTCGAAGATTACTGGTTTAGTTTCATCCTTGATGAACTATTTGTGTTCTAATAAGGAATCGGTACCTGGAATAGTATTACTCCGATTTTCATCGAGATTTACTTTCCTCCCACTGACCACTGCATATAGGTATTCCTCTTAGGAAAACCACATGGTGAGCAACAATTAAATTGTTCTCTTGTGAGTTGTATAAGTACTATACTTTGGTTTCCCTAGGATAACCAACAATTAGGCACTTATCCAATTTGGGTTTTAGTTTGGTATCATCCAAACATATGCCTAGCATTCCCAAATCTTCAGGAATGAGAAAATCTAGTTTCTTTCCTGTTCATATCTAATATGAAGTCTGTCAAATAGATTTTTATGGAACCTTATTCAAAATAAGTTTTGCACTGTTAATGCGTATCCGTTGAAGGAAATGGTAGCTCAGAGCGACTCATGATTAACTTTATCATGTCCAACAAAATTCGATTTCTCTGTTTGGACACACCGTCAAATTGACGTGTTCCGAGAGGAGTCATCATTGAAAGAATACTATACTCTTTCAAGTAACTGAGAAACTTATTACTTAAGTATTTTCATCATGGTCTAACCATGACGGTTTAATACTTTAGCCGATCTATTTGTCTACTTCGTGTCGAAACTCTAAAAGTTACGGATTCGTGTTTCAAAAGAAACACATAACCATAACGCGATGCCACATCCATAAAGGTCACGAAATATTAATATCCACCTCTAGCCTAGCTAGATATGGGCCCACTTACATCACTATGAATAAGGGCTAACAGATCGGTGGCATTTTCACTTTTACCAATTAAAGGTGTTTTAGGCACTTTGCCTAATTAACTAGATTCGTAGACATTATTTGAATAGTATCAAATTTATCCTACTAACCACTCTTCGAAAGTGTGGATATACGAGTCTGGTTAATTGTGTCACAGACAACAATGCCATTTATAAGTCTCAACAGATTAAATCAGTTTGAGCTATTTGTTTGTCATGTTGTATGTTTGAGATTTATTTATATTCAAAATATAAATACTGTTAGTCACATCTAATGTGTTTATCTCAATATTATCTTTATAAAATAAAACACTTTAGTGTTCTAGAATATAAAGGTATATCCGCAACGGATTAAACCCTGATATATAGATAATGTTTCTTGTCAAACTAGTTACATTTTAACAGTTTCCTAATTTAAGTACACACCCGAAGGGTAGTTCCTAAACTTAGGTATCTACGGTTAAAACAACGGCTTTCATCCCGTTTCCAATTCGCATATCAATCTGAACTGAAGTCAGTATCCTGCTTATAAGCAGATTCTGCACACCAGTACATATTTACGTACCACATCCAGTATATAAAATCCAATTTTAATACTAGTAGCGAACATATTTATAACAAACATATTTAAATTCAGAGCCTTGTACCGTCTTCAATTCTTTCACGTCTGCCTTGTCCATACGGCAGTCACGCTTCAGTGACCCCGTTTGCCACAGTTTAGGCAGACATCTTGGGATATGTCCTTTTGTCTTCCCAGAAGATTATAATGATTTTTCCTTTGCCTTTTTTCCACAACCCAGAAGCCTTTGGCCAAGACTTGGCCTTCTAGAATGTCGAAGTAAGACACGTCTTGCGCTTCTTGCCTATTGCAAACTTTGGCTTTGTCTCCTTGAGAATAGCCATTAACTCTCCAAGAGTCTACTATTGCAATTTAGTACTTCTAAGAATCTAAGGATAGATCTTTGAATATCCTTCAATTTCATTATCATACTATAAGGATCTAATCCTTAGTTCTGATTAAGAAATTAAGGAGTCTATTCGGTAAGTATAAGGATTGAGCACTAAAGTTAACATCACATGAATATTCCAAATATCATGTTCTACTATTTGCTCAACTCCGGGCTTAGGCCCCAGATGTTATTCTATCAAATAGAATAACTTCTCAGTTACCATGACTATCCTGAAGTTTATTCCCAATTTGAAAATTAAAGTTGTTTAAATATATTTTCTCCCAGGATTATGTTTTAAACACTAATCTTTCAATTTATCTTAATTGCTATAGTCCAACTATCCAATCAACGATTTTAGGTACTATTTATTATAATGATTACTATAGTCTAACTATATAATCAACTATAATTTAATTGGTTAAATTCAATTATATTGATTACTATAATCCAATTATAAAATCAACTATAATTTAATTAGTTAAATCAAATATATTGATTACTTTAATCCAATTATATAATCAACTATAAATGAAATAGTTTGAATACAGTCCAACTGTTCAATTAAAACAACGATTAAATATTAGTCCAACTAATATATTGATTATTTGACGAAAAATTGATATGAGCGTGTATGGCAAGTAACTAAACGAATATTGCAAATTTAATACTTGCCTCCCACTATTTTTCGGCGAGCCTCTAACCCTCTATTGAGTACTCGGGAAACCTTGTTTCCTTGTGGGCTAGGATCCCGTTAAATAACACACAATCTTGACTTTGGCCAACAAATTGTATGATAATTAACTAGGTAGATCTCTAAGATCAATTGGATCTCATCCAATTCCTAGATCCAGTAGGTGGACATCCAAGTCCGAAACATATATCTTATATATGCTAATATATCCATATATTGCCTAACCTTTTTCCTCTAAATCAACTAAGCCTTGGCTTTGGCACAACAAACTTAGTGATCCCAATTAAGCAGAACCAATTGACCTTGGAAAGCTTCGTAATTGATGTCGATGGACAAGAAGTGATCTTGACTTTGGCCAACAAATCACAATTGGACAAGACACTGATATGGAACAAAGCTCTCATGATTCAAACACATCCGCGACGGACAAAGGCCTTGACTTTGGCCAACAAACCAGTGCCAGTCTTGGATCTTGAGTAAGAATCACTCAATGGAAGAAAAAATGCTTAATATGTTTTGAGGGTTTTTCGCGTAATTGGCATCCAATTAATTATCTTTGTTAAGATCTCATCATCATACACCCTTAAACATGCATTCAAAACACATAATAAGGCGCGTAAATAATATAATAATGATATGCATATGGATATTTAACACATTGTTACTAGAACAAATCTCTCATTTCCTCTCTCCCGCTAGCACAAGTATTACTTCTACCCGATTACATAACACTTCTAAAGAAACCTCATTTACATTGAGGGGAATAGGTGAGAAGAGAATACAAATGGTAAGGAGGTAATAGGCTGGACACGCAGGTCCAATTTAATAAATTTTAAATTTATTACAACAATTTCCAAAATTTCCCCACCCATCTAATATCCATCCGATATACATTATTCATGCATCGCATTCATGTATTCACACAAGCATGTTATCAATCAATCTAATCCAATTAATTAATCTGATAATTAATCACCATCCAATGTTCAAACAACGATTTTATTTTGCGCGAGTCCGACTCGTTTTGCGAATAAGTACTCAAAGTACGAATTCTTGAATTATACTAAACTACAACATTAAATCCAATTTAATTTGTATTTAATACTAATTCATTTATTTAATTCCAAATTAAATATTACACTTTATTAACGAACCTTTACGACTTAGATTCTAAATCTAATCGTTACGGGTCTCAAAGCCCGATCAACATCTAATGTTAATTTAATTAAAGTCCAATGGGCTTTTAATTAATTTCATAAGGCATGGACTTTTGGTCAATATGGGTCAAACCCAAATAGCAAAGCCCATTTAAGGAATCACCCTTATTTGCCAAGAAACCAATTTAGGCCCATTAGGCCCAATTAAAATTAAAGGTCAATTTAAGTCATAATTGGACTTTATGGATATGATTTTGGGCCCAATTGGATTCAAACAATTTAGCCTAAACCCAATCTTGGTACAACCAAGCCCATTAAGCCCAATTACAACTTTTAAGGCCCAATTCCAAAATAAGCCCAATTAATTTAATTTCAGAATTCCAAATTTCATAATTAAATTAACCAAAGTGTATTCCATAATTAATTAACCAAATTAACATTTCCAAAATACTAATTCACTCAATTAATTATGTTCATTATCATCAAAACATGTCCAACACATTTGAATAAAAAAATCACATCATTTTCATGCTTACAAGTCTCGGCATTTTAGGGGTTTTTTGTCCAATTCAAAATTCAATCCAATTAAATCTCAAATCAAAATTACCCAATTGTTTCAAGTCATCCAATGATCAAAGAAACAAAAAATATCATGACATTTAGGGTAGCATACATTCGACCAAGCCTCACATATTGGGGAAAATTGATCCAATCAATATTTCATGAAATTGATCATATACAACTTCAATACAACATCATTCAAGCATACTCAATCAATCAATTTTATCAAATCATGCTCAAATTGATTTTGCCCAAATTTTACCCTAATCAAGTTTCATGCTCAAAATGGCTCTGATACCATTGTTGGGTTTCTACTATAGTCCCGAGATCGATTTCAAGCAATGAAACATATATGTGAATACTCGTAAAAGCATTGCGGAATCATACTTACAACGATCGGCTTTTGCGACGCGAGGAACAACAAAAAACTTCAAGCTTTGGCTCCTTGAACTCTCGGCTTTGGGCTTCATTTTGTTCTCCATTTTCGGCCATGGTGTCCTCCAAGCTCCAAGCTTTGGGTTGTGTATTCCATGCCCACGGGTGGGTTTCCCTATCACCATCATACGACTCCTAAAGCGTGCTAGCACTCCAGAAATTTTACCGCAAAATTTCCCTTAGCTTCCTTCAAGTCTCGGCAATTCAAAATTTTGTAGAGGAAAGAAAATGGCCTAAGGCAGTGAGAGAGAGAGAAGGAGAGGAAGAGAATGAGTTGGTTTTTGGTTGTTGGAGTTGTGTATCTAATACACAAAAATGAATTTCAAAAATCCATTTACCAAAAGTCAAAAGCAAAAAACAGTTAATGCCTTCCAACTACCACCATCAATCAATAGTGACATGTTGTCATATAACTCAAAGTGACTAGACATCACATCAATCGATTGACGCGTGATGTGACTTGTGGGCCGCACTTGAATTCGAAATACGAGTGCGCCCGCAAACACTCCTGGGCTCGGGTTCGCTAATTCTGAATTAACGAATTTTCTATTGCGATGTAATTAAATAATTATGCCTAGCAAAATCACAATTCACGTTGCTAACGAATTAATTCTAAATTAACTCGTTCGCCCGAATTAAAATCCAATTTTAATTCCGCGTCGAAATCCAATTTCGTATAATATATCGAATATATTATTTAATAGATTAATTCCAAATTAATCGTTCTCTCTCTATAAATAATATTTTATCCCATATAAAATATCTCCATAATTAATCCCAGATTAATTTTCTCTCTCATCTTATTAATCCCAAATTAATAAAGTGCGAGTCATACATCATCGGTGAATCTTTGGGAAGTGACCCATGAGATCTCGGGAGATGTTGGCAGTAAATTCGATCGTCGGACTATCCGAACACGTACGTACCTAGTACTACGTTTTTACCGATTTACAAGACATGGTTGGCTTCTAGCAAAGCCCCGTGCCTACCCAATTCTCCAGAAATATTCTTACTGGAATATGTGATCTATATCAGGCGTAGTATACGTAGTATTGCGTATTACGATCCAATATCGGATGTCACGTGCAAGGCCTGTGTCTGGAATTGTGTCTACCCCGTACGAATCACATATTGGATCTCTGGTAACTAGTCTCTATAATCGGATGTACATGACTTAGTCATAATATCCCGATGACTGCAGTATATAAGAGAACCAGTTCCGTATCCTACGTGATCATAATCTCCACTATAACTGGAGTGATACTTCCATCTCGACATCACACCCAATACACTACGATTCTCAATATACCTAGAAGAGGCGTACACAGAACCGGTTAAAGCCCTGGACTATCAAAACCAAAGTATATTGATTGTCGCAAGTATTAGCGATGCAAGTCTCAAGTTAAGACCAAATACATCTACCCTGATTCGGACTTCCATAGACACATAGTCATACTACCAATGAAATTCCGAGGGGTATATCCAGAGCGAAGCTGTTTCCGTACCATCGGTAAACACAACCTCCTATTACACTTGCATGAGTATCTTATACCCAAATATATGAGAACTGTGCCGTTATGCCCTCACAACGCGCACAAGTGTAATACTAGTCTTTTTCGCATTATCGATGTCCAATCTCGATAATACTCCGACTAGGGATATTTAATGATTAAACCTTCACGGATTGATAGTGTCTCATATCATCTCAATCCGGAACTAATCATATGGACCCTTCATCATTTATATATCTTGGTGATCTAATTACAAATGATAAAAGAGCAATTTCCTTTGTCACATAGTTAATTTGTACAACAACACCATGATCTGTACAAATAGTGACGCTATGGGTCATAATTGTCCAACAACGTGAACTTTAAATGCAATTTCATAATTCAAATCTTAACCAAATCATGCACAACTTGTGCCTAAATGTAAGTTCAGGGTGTTAGCTTTCCAACGAGCTTTTACACACCCAATTTCGAGTTCAAATGAGAGAGAACTGATCAAAATAAAAATGGCGCGGTGATACCACATTTGGGAAGCGGCCGCGAGTGCGCAGCGGAAAATTAAAAAAATTATGATGTCGCTATCCCTTTGCCCAAGACCCATTTGTTTTTTTTATTCTACAAGCCTAGGCATGTTACTATATATTCTAAGCAAAAAACAAAAAACTCATAAAACATGCAAAGAACATAAACCTAAACATGCTAACTATCATTAGAACTCTAAAGAAAGAAAAAGAGTTACTTGAACCGAAGACTCCTCCAGTCCTCCCTCCAATCTACAAGCTTTTCTCGAACTCAGAAAGCTCTTCTACGTTCCAAAGAGCCACCCAAGTGTGTGGCCTCCAAAGGTGCACACACCAAAGCCAAAACTCAACGGCAAGACTACGCCTTGAATGCACGGGTATTTTGCCCTTGGTGCTAGCCTAGGCAAATACCTGAAAACTTTTAACTTGAGATTCCTCTAGTCAATTAGACTTAAGGATCCTCAAAATCAGTGGCTTACTCTTTAAACTTTAGAGTTGCTCACTTATATAAACCCAAGATCTGAAAGGTTTTAGTGTAAAAATTTGTAAAGAATTCTTTGGGTTTATATAGGTGCTCCAAAGACAACAAAATTAATTAAGAATCCGATGTGGGATAAATGCTAATTTAATCTTAGCCATTGGATCTTAATTTAGTGGTTTAATGAGATTATATAACCCTAATAAGAGTTTGGGTCGAATTGGAATTCAAAACAAATAACAAATAAAAAAATGAAGTGCCATCTGCGCCTTTTTTTTATTATTAATTTTATTCCAATTCCCAAAGTGCCCCTATCGTCATTCACCAATCCCTAAGCAACTATGGAACCTCATAAATGATCTGTTTAATAATTAAACACATTGAACCATTTATGAACAATTCCTTCAGCAATCATATATGATGTTAAATTTGTACTGTGCACTGTTAACCATTGATTTCGACTTTGTTGTGTGTGACTTTTTGGGTTCCCCTCAAGTTGGACATGAAATGAATCGTGATAATTTAATCGAACATAAATTACCCTCTGATCAGATGGTCGTTCGATTTCAATGACCAAGGTTGACATCAAGCAACATGTAAAGGCCCCCAAATGAGAAAGAAATATATATACCCATTCTGTATGCGATTTACATATGATACGGTCCCTCGCCTCACTGTATCCCCACCTTTTGACCTATGTTACGGAGAGTGTATACCTATATGGTCAATGGTATGATGTTGATAGTGTTATGAATCCTGCTTACCCAAGAATCTCACATGATTCTTCCGCTGCGGCCACAGTCTCTTGCATTGATCACACATATCAACCCGCGAACTTGAATACTACTCTTATAAGAAAATATTATCCGAGAGAGTGGTGATTCTCTGTTGTATCTTTACAAACTTCACGTGTTTCAATAAATGACCCAATCATACCCTTATGACCGGTACTTTTGAACCGGGGAAGGAGAATGTCAAAGTTATTTGATCCATACATAAGATTGTAAAGACCTCAAATCTAAGGACTAGTTATACAATCGATACATGAAAGTTCTCACAGACACATGGGATAAACAGTGCATGTGAAAACTTTCGGCGGTCAGTTCGATGGACATGAGTAACTCATGCATCCATGTGATACACCAAGCGGACAGATCTCCGCTAGTAGCCTATGAGATCGGCTACCCCACTTAAGGGCGGATAATATCATCATGCTAGTCTCTCCGCTTTGTGAATGCCCAGATTATTCACAAAACTATGACTAGGAACGTTTGAGAGTAATAATTCTCATAAGGCGTGGAAGCCATCATCTTATTACTTCAAGGGCTTTATTACAGTGTTTGATGATTCATATAATTTAATTAAGACACGTATAATAAAGATTGCCATTTTATTAATTAATGAAAAATATTACAAATACATGTACATATAGCTCATCCATAAGTTGGGTATAAGGCATATCCCCTACAGATACTGCAGCTTCAGCCTCAGTCCCCGGGTCGGTATGCCGAGGTGAATGGTGTTGAATCAAATCTTTATTTCCTCATACAGGTTAGGTCGGAAAAACCACATAGGGTCGGTTTCCATTAATGCTCTAATGTTGGCAAATCTTAACACTTCTTCTTCTGTTTAGGTCGGCAATCCCAACACCACTTCATCAGTCGATACTGCCCTCGGTAATACCCTCTCGTTCAATTGGCTCAGGTGCTTCATCTGATTTATGCCTCTTTGGGCTCCCTCCATTCTCATGGCCAAGTAAAAACCCCAAACTGCCACTCCTCAATATTTGAGCATCCTCAGGCTGCTAAAATCACTTGGGCACAAAGGAATGTTCCCTCATTGTGCCATTCAAATAAGGACATGGGGAGAGTCTCCGACCCCATGCCAATTAACTCAATAAAGCCTCAAAGAGACATATCTGACCCCAAGCCGCTAAAATCACTTAGCCATAAGAGAATATTTCCTCCTTGTGCCATTCAAATAAGGCCATGGGAGGAGAAGCTCTTACCTTATGCCAACGAACTCAATAAAGCCTCGGTAGTACATACCCGACCCCAGGCCACTAAAATCACTTGGCCACAAGGGAATGTTCCCTCCTTGTGCCATTCAAATAAGGCCATGGGAAGAAGCTTTGACCCCATGCCAACGAACTTAATAAAGCCTCGGTGGGACATACCCGACCCCGATCCGCTAAAAGTACTTGATCACAATGGAATGTTCTTTCCTTGTGCCATTCAAATAAGGCTATGGGGGAGAAACTTCGACCTCAAGCCAATGAACTCAATAAAGCCTCAGTGGGATATACCCGACCTTGAGGCGCTAAAATCACTTGGCCATAAAGCAATGTTCCCTCCTTTTGCCATTCAAATAACATGGTCTCGGCGGAATGAATGCAGCTCTGAGCCAGTATAATCACATCCGAGCCATGATGGGAAGATTTTCAACCCCCGTCCATTCCCACGAACACTGATAGTGGTGTCTCATACCAAGTCATGAAAAAAAAATAAAAACTAGACGACAAATGTGAAGGGGGTGAAGTATCACACACTCCGTACCGACCTAAAAAAAGTAAGGTAACTGAGGTAGCGTCCTACCTCAATTTGCCTAAAACAACAACTCTGAATCTTATAATTCAAACGTCTCGGCGAATTGAGCTATGGACCATAGGGGTGACCAACGCAATAAGGAGATTGTCCTTATGCTAGAAAAAACCTCAGCCTCGTAAATGTTGGGGTTTTGGGCAAAATATCCATGTTACGCAGTGGAATGCGGGAAAATCAAAGTTTCCCATTTCTTTTATTTTTCTTGAGTAACTAAAATAAAATTAGTTATTTTAATCACTCAATACTCAAAAAAGTAGAAACTTTTAACCCAGAAATCATAATTTCAGTAAATTACCATAAGACCCCAAGACTTTCCATTTTAATCATTTTAGTCATAAGTTGTTCAAAACAAGCTTAGGTGATTTCCAATCACAACCAAAATGATTTTTACATCCAATATACATTAAAAAAAAAATTTGAAAAATTTTCCAGATTTTTCAGTAATTACGGAAATGCCCTAAAACTTTGCATTTTGGTCATTTTAGTCCTAATTTGTCAAATACATAATTAGGTGATTCCAAATCACAACCAAAATGATCTATACATGTCTAATGCATGAAAATAAAAATTACAATTCAAGAAAACAAATTACCCTAAATTTTTGGGAGGTACTCATATTTTCAAGAATTTACAATTTGGTCATTTTAGTTCAAAACATGTCAATATCAAATCCAAAAATTCCCAAATTTAATATACATCATATATACATCAAATTACATCACATATATGAAAATTCCTAAATTTGGAGTGGGTTATGAACCCTAATTTTACAATTTAAAGAAATTGACAAATTAACACCAAATTAATTAAATTCAACACTTTAATTTAATTCCCACAACACCAAACAAGTCTCATCATCATGAAACAACTCAAGAAAAATTCTATGTCATTTTATGAGTGGCTAAGTAACTCTAGAATGGCAACTCACCATCAAATGGTTAAAAAGAATGCTTAAGAAATAATTTCATGCAATCTTAATACATATACATACTTTCATCTTTCAATCAAGTTCCCAACCATCAAAATAAATACACAAGAGAGTAGAGAAAAATCTAAGCTACACATATTGAAGTCTAAAATCTTAGAAATATTTTTCATAAAGGAGAAAGTAAAAAAAACTTACTAAATACCGAAGATTTCCAAGCTTTTGATTTCTTTCTTATTTTTTCTCTCAAGCTCTCTTTTTATTTTGATTTAGGGTTCTTAGATAATTAAATAAAAAATTGAAACAAGGCTTATATATGTTTTTAAGCCATCAACGAAAATTAGAAAAAATATGAGCCATATATTTTCAATTTTTATTTCAATAAAAAATGAATAAAGATTTAATTAATTTGTGTGAAAAACTATTAAATAATTTAATGTTTATCACAAATAAACCAATTAAATCTAGCCATTTAAACCAACCAAAAATGCCAATTTTATCCAATAAAAATAAGCCATTTTGCTTACTTTAAAAAAGTAAGTAAGATATTTACTATTTAACTAATTTAATTATTCAACATTTGAATAATCAAATAATTAAATACAAATATATTAAATATATGTATTATATTTACATTAAATAATCAAAAAATATATATTAATTATAAATGTCAAATATCATAATTCGACATTTAGCAAATGGCCGAAAGATCCCAAACACATGTATTATCGTTTAACCATTAAACGACTTATAAATAATCAGTATTATTTATAAAAGTTGTTGTAGTGCCCTACGAGTATATCTAATTAGTGAGACTCTCTAGGTTCAGGCATATCCATCAAAAAATCCAATTTCGTGTCCATAATCTACCCACCCGTAAATTATGACGAACATAGATAAACTCTCTGAACCATACAGGTCGAGGTCACTGCATACGTATAATCCTTCCATCACAGGTATCCGAATTATCCCAGAGATATAGATATAAACGTCAAATCTCTATAGGTATAATCCCATCGTTGATACTATTAGCAATCTCTAAATAGCACTTAGAACTTATTTCTACAGTGCACCACAGGCCTATGGATTTAATAGATAGCTAATTCTATAATGGATACCTATGCTCTGTACACAGAACTAACGAATCCTATCTTGATACACACATGTTATCATGAGGATCAGTCCACACTCAACGAACATGCGGAGGTCTGATCTAAATAGATCGGTGACGTGACTGCCATCAAAGTATGGAGGATACCTCATATATCCACAATGGTGTCTCAAGTTGAAGGATCACTATGCTCACTCAACCCGAGAAGATTCTTATTGACGTTGGTGTACCATCTATTAGGAAATATTCAGTGAGTCATTCAATATTTATCCAATACAAACACCTACACATCTATACGAGTCTCCCGAGACACATGGTTCATTGGGATAAACCATCAGACCAAGTCTCGATATACGGCGTGTACTGGTCTCAGTGGATTTTATTAACCGACCATTGATAGTAAATCTTGACCAGGAACTTTATTTGATAGTATACATTTAATAGTGACACTTCCCAATGTCAATTACAAATTACTTTGTAACTGTGCACTATATTATATATTATCGGGTCTTTGTCTAATATATACATATCACTAAATAATATTTAGTTTCAATCTAATCGTAATTAGATAAAATATGTATATAAAAGAAAGAAGTATTACCATAAATCAGTAATATTATGGAAAAAGAAATTGTTCATATTCATAAATCGGTTATGAATACGATCCAGATTGGCACTCCGAGCACCATGATGAGCGGAAAATATATCAATATTTACCGCCCCTTTTACTTAATATTTTGTTTAGTTTCTCGGGTTTGATGAACATTTTGATGTGTTTTAGTTTATTTTACAGATAAAATAATATTGGGACCCAATGAAATCATTTAGGACGAAATGTGGGTCAAATAAGGGTAAACATTGGACTTGACATATTAATTTTGGAGATTGGAAACTAGAAAGGGCGTTTCAACGAAATGCAGTTTTGGAAATTCCAATTTTGCTCATCTGTCGTATTTTAGGCATAACTTTTTACTTCGATATCGGATTGAGCTGATTCAAGTTCTAGATTAAATAAGACTCAAAGATCTACAACTTTAAAAGAAAAAATAATTTTGAATTCTGAAGATTGCATGCCCGAAATTGATGAACCATACAGAAGTATGTTGTGTGTAATTATTAAAGTCATTTTCAATCATTTTCAAAGCAAAAAATAAATTAATAAATAAATAATAAAAATTATCAAATCACCACCAAACATGATAAGAAATTAGTGGATCAATTAATAATGGATTTGGTGGAACAATTAGTAGAGCAATTAGTAGGGCAATTAATAATGGATTTGGTGGATGATTTGATGGAGGCAAAATTTTGACTATAAATACCAAGCCATTTCATTTATAAATTCATACTTTCTTCTAAGGAATTCCTTAAGAAGATTATATCTTGTTTGTTTATTTACAGCTTTTAGTAATTAATTTCCGCTATCGCACTTTCTTTTCTTTACGTTTTAATTTTTACTTTCCGCAATTTACTTTTACGCACAGTACTTTTCTTTCTTTAATTTTTAGTTTTTACTTTTCAGTAATGAGGAGGAAACTCCCATTTGCTGGGGTAAAAGGTAAAACTTTTATTACTAATATTTAGATTAATCTCCCTTAATAATAATATATAAACTAGTTAAAACCTGACTTAACGAGGATACCGCCATATTGATCGGTTGGTAATTATTTAAATTGGTTTTAACCTCACTAAACTAGATACCGCCTGATTGGTCGGTTGGTAATTAATTATTAATTTGAATTAATCTGGATACCGCCTATATGGCTGGTTGGTAATTATCATGCAAAGTTAATATATTATATTAACGGAGATATCTAAAATAGAAGTAATAAAAGTGGATTCTTTTACCTCAACATTTTCTTTTGTTGTACTTTCACTTTATTTACTTTTCAGCAATTTACTTTTCAGCATTTTACTTTCAGCAATTTACTTTCAGCAATTTACTTTTCAGCAATTTACTTTTCAGCATTTACTCTTCAGTAATTTACTTTCATCATTTACTTTCAGCATTTAATTTTCAGTATTTAATTTCAGCATTTTACTTTCCGTCATTTAATTTTCAGCAATTTAATTTCAGCATTTTACTTTATGTCTTTTATTTTATTTAAGTTTTTACTAGCCCTAGTTATGTGTTGTCACTAAGTTAGTTATCTGGGGTTGTGATGAATTCTAATATAACCGGTTTATAAGGGGTTATTTTTGTAGGAAACATTTTCCTCGCGCAGCGGAAGCGGTTAGGCCCACAGATCGAACTTGAAATTTTTTTCTGCTTTGCCATTCCTTTGGCCGAATGGTACCAGTGGGTATACTGAAATTTTGCTTCTGTTTTGCACAAGATTTCAGCCCCGGAATGCCCCCGAAACAGTCCATGAACAGCCCCTTGAACTGCAGTGAAATAGCGAACTGTTTTGCACCCGTTACACGCGTGAACTGCACCCAAACCAATCCAATATATACGTGACCTGCTGTAGGGTTTAGGTCTGATTTGTTTCACTAAAAACAAAATCCTAACTCAGCCCCAAAAGGTACCAAAGGTGTTTCCCAAATTCCGAATTAAAACAAAACAAAACCGAGCCCCAAAAACTACAAGGATGCGCGTGGCAGTGATGTATTTTATTCCTCACTGTCGTGACTTGCTTGAGAGAGGGATAGAATGTTTTCCAATGCCACAAGATCTTCCGAGCTATGTCTCGTTACAAACAGAGGGTAGTGTGGGCTACTCTCACAAATCAATCCCTAAACGTTTTAGAGATTTAATCACACACCAAAATAATTTTCATGTTCTTCAATAAACTTTCTCAACTTTTTTGAGAACATCAAAAGGAGAAGGAGGCTAGGGTTTTCTCTTGTGTAGTTCTGAAAATAAAAATATATTTTTCCTTTTATACTTAGGGTAATTTGTTTAACAAATCAACCACTAGTCTCCCACCTCCTACAAAATTCGGACATGGCAAGGATTTTAAATAAATTTGTGTTTCCAAAACAAACAAATCATATTCCTTATACATCAAGGAATTCGGCCATGGCTAAGATTTCTTCATTAATTTTGTTTCCAAAACAAACAAATCATATTCCTTATTGACCAAGGAATTCGGCCATGGCTAAGATTTCTGCATTAATTTTGTTTCCAAAACAAACAAATCCCATTCCTTATAGATCAAGGAATTCGGCCATGGCTTATATTTCTTAATGAATTTTATTTCCAAAATAAACAAATCTTAGCCTTATTAAATTATATCATATATAATTCAATATTCTATCTTTAATAATTATCATATAATTATTAATGCCATACATTAACTTTTAATGTATAGTTTCAAGTGTGACGCAATTAATATTATTAATCATATTAATAATATTTATTCTTTGTGAGTATATGATTGGACTATCCAATTATATTAACTCCGCTATAGTATATCGAGCTAGCACGAGGACCAAATGGACCTACGGTTTCGAGCTCCAATAATCTTGAAATATTAATTTGTAAGAGTTCAATTCAAGTCCCAAGATCAACAAATCATGGACAAAAACCGCATATGAACACATCAAATGAGGTGCGGAATATACTCACATTGATTGGTTTGATGCTAGGAAGAACACAACCAAAACGCACTGCATGTTACTGCTCGGCAGTGAGCTGCGAAGAAGGTAGACTGCTCGGCGTGGGGGCTGCTTCCTCCTCCAAGAATCGGCCATGCATGGACTCCATTGAAGCTCAAAGCTTCAAGCTTCAAAATAAAACCAAGCTCATGAAGACACTTCCCTATCACCTATGTATCACTCAAGGTGTGCTAGCACTTGTTCATCTTCCATTTTGCTTCTCAAAGTTTCGGTCATAACCAGAAAAAGGAGAAGAAATCGCACCATGCGTGAAGGAGATGAAGAAGAAAAAGAGAGGGAGATGAGAGAAACCGTGTACTGCATGTAAGAGAGAGAGGACCGAATGAATAGTAAAAGGGAAAAGAAAAAGTAATATATATTATTCATTTATTTTCCCAAAATAAATAAAACATATATATATATTCCAAACCTTTTCATATTCCATCACTTTTACTTTTAACTTTAAGTCACATCACATCACTTTAATAAAGTGACATGTTGTCAAGTCACATCACTCAAAGTGACAATTGATTTGACGCATGATGTGACAAACGATTTGACGCTTGATGTGACTCGCGTGCCGCGCTCGAATTCGAAATGCGAATGCGCTCGCAATCACTATCGGGCTCGGGTTCGCTAATTCCAAATTAACGAATTTTTCGTCGCGTCGTAATTAAATGATTACGCCTAGCGAAATCACTATTCACGTCGCTAACGAATTAATTCTAAATTAATTCGTTCGCCCGAATTAAAATCTAATTTTAATTCCGCGTCAAAATCCAATTTCGATTAATATATCGAATATATTAATTTTATCGATTAATTCCAAATTAATCGTTCTCTCTCTTTAATTAATATTTTATCCCAGATAAAATATCTCCGCAAATAATCCCAGATTAATTTTCTCTCTCATCGAATTAATCCCAGATTAATTCTATCTCTCTCTTCTAATTAATCCCAGATTAATCAAAGTGCGAGCCATACGTCATCGGTGAATCTTCAGGAACCGACCCATGAGATCTCCGGATATGTTGGCAGTAAATACGATCGTCGGACTGTCCGAACACGTAAAGTACCTCGTACTATGTTTATATCGATTTACAAGACAAGGTTGGCTTCTAGCAAAGCGCCATGCCTACCCAATTCTCCAGAAATATTCTTACAGGAATATATAGATCTGTATCAAGCGTAGTATACCGTAGTATTGTGTATATCGGTCCAGTATCGGATAATCACGTGCTAGGGCTGGGGCTGGATAAGTGTCTACCCCGTCCGAAGCACATGTCGGATGTCTGGTAACATAGTCTCTGTAATCGGATATTTATGACCTGGTCATAATATCCCGATGGTTGCGCAACACTTAAGAGCACTAGTACCGTATCCTGCGTGACATCATCTCCAATATGACTGAAGTGACACTTCCGTCTTGACATCACACCCAATACTCTACGACTCTCTGATAAACCCAGAAGTGGTGTACACAGAACCGGTTAAAGCCCCCTACCACCAAGACCAAAGTTTATCGATTATCGTAAGTATTAGCGGTGCAAGTCTCAGGTTAAGACTATACACACCTACCTTTATTTCGGCCTCCCATAGACACATAGTCATAATACCAATGGGATTCCGAGGGGTCTATCCAGAGCGAAGCTGTTTCCCCGTATCATCGGTGAAACACGACCTCCTATCGCACTTGCATAAGTATCCAATACTTATATATATGAGAACTATGCTGTTGTGCCCTCACAACGCACACAAGTGCAATACTAGCCTATTCCGCATTATCGATGTCCAGTCTCGATAATACTACGGCTAGGGATATTTAATGATTAATCCTTCGTGGACTGATACTGTCTCATATCATCTCAATCCAGGAACTAATCATAGGGACCTCTCTTCATTTATATATCTATGGTGATCTAATCACAAATGATGAGAGTGCAATTTCCTTATTACATAGTTAATTTGCTACAACAACACAATGATCTGTGCAAATAGTGACACTATGGGTCATATTATCCAACATAATTAAGCTCTTAATTAAATATTCTGAATTATTAACTCCGGGTTATTCCACTAAAACCCGAAGTTGCACTCCCGTTGCCGTAGATGAAATATTAATCCGAACCAAGTCGGTGTCCACCGATATAGTCATTGCATACGAATTGATCCTTCACGAGTATCTCGTAATTAGAGTCGGGTCATAATATCTATTATACCCCTCTAATTATTTTTACCTTAAGTACCATTGATTCTCTAATGAACGATTTATTCATAACTATTATGAATATTAATCTTTCTATTCGTAATAGAAAGACTTGGGCGCTCAAATCGTTCAAGTACCGAATCAACCCTTAAGAAAGATACTCATCTACTTCTCGCAAGAATGAGTGAACTCCATGTCTATGTCAAACGTTCCCAGCTACAAAACAAACTGTGCCCCAAAAGTACGTAGCTATTAGTTGAGACTGCTAAACCAACCTCACCTTTGTAAATCAAAGGACACAGCCTGCCATGCAGAAGTTCGTAGTACATTCAGGATTAAGATCAATCCATATATGACCATCAAGTAGATTGAAATGACTTTCCTTGCTTAACGGATATTATAAGAATGTCATTTCTATCTGGGTCCAATCCTATATGATCGCATCATACAAGGTGCCTCCATTCTCATGTCTCTACATGGAAGATCCGGATTAAGATCGCCATTTAAATATAGAATGGACCGCAGCTATAGATAAACCACAAACAAAGTACCAGATTTATTTGCTCTCTATGGACTATTTAAGATTACTAACTTCAGACTTAAATCATCTGGTGTATGACACTCATACACTAAGTCTGAAGGTACATAAGTAATCTACGGTATTTACGAAGATATATAATAAGTGAAAAATAAACAAACAATTTGATAAACGAATAATGCATCATTTTATTTCAAAATACATGAAACCGTTTACATCACATGTAGCTCTAGGGCATACATCCCAACAATCCCCACTTGCACTAGAGAAAATGGGACATGTCACGTAATCCTAGACCATCTAGGTGACCTTCAAAAACTTTAGCCGGTAAGGTCTTTGTAAACGGATCAGCAAGGTTCTCTACGGATGCAATCTTTATGACTATAACGTCTCCTCTCTACACTATCTCCCTGATGAGATGATATTTCCTCTCTATATGCTTTCCCCTCTTGTGGCTTCTTGGTTCTTTGGAGTTTGCCACCATTCCACTATTATTGCAATAGATGGTGAGTGGTCTATCCATATCTGGAACAACTTCCAGATCTCCCAATAATTTACGGAGCCAGACTGCTTCCTTAGCCGCTTCACAAGCCGCTACATATTCAGCCTCCATGGTGGAGTCGGCAATGCAAGATTTCTTTATGCTCTGCCATACAATAGCCCCACCACCTATGGTGAAAACTGATCTAGATGTGGATTTCCTGGAATCAACATCCGTCTGAAAATCAGAGTCTGTATATCCCCTTAGGATCATATCCTCACTAGAATATACTAGAATATAATCTCTCGTTCTCTTAAGATACTTGAGAATGTGTTTCACAGCCACCCGGTGATCCAATCTCGGGTTTGACTGAAACCTACTGACTACTCCCACTGCAAAGCAGATGTCCGGTCTTATGCATAACATGGCATACATGAGACTACCAACTGCTGAGGCGTATGAGATATGTCTCATTTCCTCCATACCCTGAGGTGTCTTAGGAGACTGTTCCTTCAACAAATGAATTCCATGCCGATAAGGCAGATTGCCTTTCTTGGAATTTTGCATCCCAAATCGCACAAGGATCTTGTCGATGTAGGATACGTGAGACATAGCTAACAGTCATTTCTTGCGATTCTGAAGTATCTGGATCCCAAGAACATAACTAGCCTCTCCCAAATATTTCATTTGGAATTGCTCAGCTAGCCAAGTTTTTACGTCTGATAATATCCTTACATCATTCCCAATGAGTAAAATATCATCAACGTATAAAACAAGAAAAACCACATTCCCGTCAATGACGCGCTTGTATACACAAGGCTCGTCAACATTTTGCTCAAAATTATAAGACTTGATCATTGTGTCAAATCTTATATTCCAAGATCGAGATGCCTGCTTGAGTCCATAAATGGACCTTTGCAGTTTGCAAACTTTTTGCTCTTGACCTTGGGCGATGAACCCTTCTGGTTGTATTATATAGATACTTTCATCAAGATTGCCATTCAAGAATGCAGTCTTGACATCCATTTGCCAAATTTCATAATCATAATATGCGGCAATAGATAGAAGAGTGCGGATGGATTTATGCATAGCTACTGGTGAGAAAGTTTCCTCATAGTCAACTCCCTCTTTCTGGGTGTAACCATTGGCCACTAGTCTAGCCTTGAAGGTTTGTACCTTCCTATCTGATCCCCTCTTCCTCTTGTAGATCCACTTGCAACCTATTGGTTTCACCCCATCAGGTTGGTCTACAAGTTCCCAGACCGAGTTGGAGTATATGGACTCCATCTCTAGGTTCATGGCTTTGAGCCATTCCTTTTTGTCAGAATCATCCATTGCACTACTATAGGTCAATGGATCATCAATACCATCGCTGGAGGCGACAACTTGTGCCTCTCCAACCCCTAGGTAGCGATCAGGTTGTCGTACAACCCTCCCACTGTGTCTAGGTGGTAGATCATTCTGACTGGGTAGCATCTGACTATCAGATGTCGAAGGTGCTATGGATTTGTCAACTTTCATTGACGATGGCGTGCTGGTCGAACCAGTAAGTAACTCCTCGAGTAATTTTTACTACGAGGCTTGAACTCCCTCATATAGTCCTCCTCTAGAAACGTAGCATTTGTCGATATAAATACTTTGTTATCATCAGGACTTTAGAAGAATCCACCCCTAGTCTCTTTCCCGTAGCCTACAAATAGGCACACTTGAGAACGTGGCTCCAATTTGTAGTCTTATTCTTCAGCACGTGTGCTGGACACCCCATATACGGAAATGTCGTAAACTAGTTTTACGACCATTCCACAACTCTAAGGGAGTCTTAGGAATAGACTTAGATGGAACTTCATTAAGGATATAAATTGCGGTTTGCAGTGCATATCCCCAGAATGAACTAGGTATTGAGCTATAAATAAATATAGATCTCATCATGTCTAGCAGGGTTCGATTTCTCCTTTCTGCAGCACCATTTTGATGTGGTGTTCAAGGTGCTGTGAGCTGGGACACTATCCCATGCTCAACTAAGAATTCCTCGAAATCTCTGTCGAGGTATTCCCCTCCACAATTTGATCGTAGAGTTTTGATTTTCTTACCTAATTGGTTCTCAACATCAGCACGATACTCCTTGAACTTTTCAAAGGTATCTGATTTGTGATGCATTAGGTAAATACCCATATATTGAATAATCATCAATGAATGTGACGAAGTATTCATAACCACCACGGGTTTTTACATTCATCGGTCCGCAAACGTCCGAATGTATTAGTTCTAGTGGTTGACTGACTTTTATACATTTTCTAGTAAAAGGTCTCTTGGTCATTTTTCCTTCTAAATAGGATTCACAAACTGGTAAAGTCCCGAGCTTCAACTAGTTTAAGGCTCTGTTCTTTATCAATCTATTTATCTGGTCAAGGCTGATGTGACCAAGTCTAAGATGCCATAGATATGTGTTATCGTGAGAAATCTTTGGCCGTTTTGTTTTAGGATTTTCAACCTTAATCATTTCAGTGTTGAGCAGTGACATATGTGTTAACGGTCTTAACACATACAAGTTATTTTCTGAGTTTCCTGTGCATATAGTTAATCCATTTCTACCAATAATAACCAAATTGCTATTAAAAGAAACTGAATAACCATCATCCAAAAGTCTAGAAACAGAAATCAGATTCCTGCGAAAACCAGAAATGAATAAACATTGTTCAAATTTAAATAACTATTATTAATAAAATTTAAACTTGAAACTCCTACTGCTCTTGCTAAAACGACATCCCCTATCCCGACCCTCATGGTGTAATCACCTTCAGCAAGGTCCCTCTATGAATCAAGTAGATGTAAAGAAGAACAAACATGGTTAGTGGCCCTAGATTCAATAATCCAAGTGGATTTATCATCCTCCACTAATAGAGATTCAATAACGAGTAAATCATATTTACATGTTTCCTTTTTCTCCTTCAGCTTAGCAAGGTATTTAGGACAGTTCATTTTCCAATGCCCATTCTTGTCGCAGTGGAAACATTTTCATTTGGGCTTGGCATCCTTGGAGCCTTTCTTGTTCTTCTTTTTCATGGGCTTACCCTTAGCTTTCCAGTGCTTTTTTTCTTCTTCTTTGCAGATTTAGAAGAGTTGGCAACATTTGCCTCTGCATTGGACTTACGAGGATCCACAAGCATGGACTCGTAATGGGTGAGCTCATTAAGCAGTTGGGTCAAAGTAAAAGACAACTTGTTCATAACATATTTGCTTTTAAACTATAGGAAACTCTTCGGAAGAGTTTCCATAATCATGGTCACCTGGCTCCGCTCGTCAATAGGAGCTCCATGGGTTTCAGCAGTGTTGAGATAAGTCATCATCCTTAAGACGTGCTCTCGGACTGATGTCTCATCCTTCATCCTAGCAGTCATCGCTGAGACCATGGCTTTATGGCGTTGACGCTCCAAGGATGCCCAAACATTCCCTGCAATGACTCCATCATCTGAGATGTTTGAGCCATAGGTTCATGCTTTGCAGCAAGAACCTCAGACATCTCTACTAGCAAGTAGCAGCGGGCTTTCTCATTTGATGTGACCCATTTCTGGTAAGTATCGCGCATAGCTTAGCCAGTATTTCTGGCTGACTCGAGAGGACGTTCCTCCGTCAGGACAAACTTCAGGTCTTCACAGACCAGGATAGCGTTCATGTTACTTTTCCACTTAACATAGTTTTCTCCGGTCAATTTATCATTTGAGAGTATGGAAATAATTGGAGAAACCATGGCTGAATATAAAATAAACATGCATTTAACATTCATTCATCGCATATTAAAATCATCAAAGAATTTTGGCATAAAATTAAACATGATGCATGAACCATGAATAATGAATTAGAAACTAAGATAATTACTATGCCACAAAAATCTATCATCCCACAAGTAAGTGCCGCTGTAGGGTAGGTCAAGTACTCGCATGATAGATCGAGACAGTCTCAGTCTATTTAATATATGCGGGAATAACTCTTATTCCTATATTAAACAACTACCGTTTTATTTGATCAAGGAATCTTATTAACAGTTAATTATTCCTTTGTGAGTGTAACCCGCTGTTTCAGGATTCTTTAACTTAACGAGTGAAGTGCCACCGTAGGGTAGGTCAGTTCATAAGATACATCTAAAATCCCTATCCTCTCGGAACCCAAACCTGATATTGACCCAAAATGGACACCATCCGTAGGGGGACGAAAACAAAGCCGTCTCGAGGCGCTTTTGAATCTCACGTTTTTGGACTAACAACGGAGATCGTGGGATGTACTGTAGTATATCCCTCTCCCACTCACTATTTTAAAATTAAGGTTTCTATCTAAAATATCTAATATTTTATATTAACTAGTGTGGATTCTTATGGCGGCTAAATCATAATTGTTATTTACACTAGTTTGTCATAAGTGAGCTAATCAATTTTAACTATTAAAATTGTGTCACTAATATTTTATTAGTCTCTACTATATATTTACTCCATTAAACTAATTTAATTAGAGTGGTATAAGTGAGCTACAATATTTTAACTCTTAAAATACTAGGCACTTAAGGTATAAAAAGATGGAATTCTAAATGGTCAAAAATCAATTAAACATTTTAAGAAATTTTTAGTGCGTCATAAAATCCAATGGTACATGGAATTGTATCCTGAGTGCATACCATATTTCCGTCCATTCGGAATCGGCTATGGAATTTATATCCGGGTGTCCATCCTATATACCAATGGAATTTATTATGCACCAATTAAGCCTAATATATTAGAATTCAAATTTTTGACTATAAATCCAATCAATCTAATTAATGATTTCAACGCATATCATTTTCTAACTATACATTTTCAAATTACATAAATCATAATTTTATGTTATAATGATAATGCATTTATGACATGTTATGGCAAGTAAAATGCATGAGTGGGCACCCTATGCTATATGACATGTTATTCAAACATTCGAAATAAACATATATATATACAACAACAAAAAAATTTTGCATTGACCGGGCTCTTATTTTTCCTATACTAATCTAATTAGTACAAAAGATTCACCAAGGCATTCCTTGGCCTTCAAATCCCGCTCCAAAGTGGTGTTGGCTCCCTTTGCGACTTCGGTGCTCCAATTACAAAAAATTGAAACTTTACATTGAAAATTAAAATTACAACAAATATAAACCATGGCCTTATGGCCTTACATCCCAAAACCAAAACCAACTACAAAAATAAGAGTCGGAAAAATTTACGACCATGTAAAATCCATTCATCACATGAAATAACAAACATTCATCACATGAATGTGACAATGTGCCCACTCATCTAAACATGGATATCATATTTATAACTCATATAAATATATTAAAACAGAAACTTTAAATGAAAAAGAAGGGTTAAGAGCACTTTTCAAACCTGGCTCTTGATGCCAATTGTAGGAAACGCTTTCCTCGCGCAGCGGAAGCGTTAGGCCCACGGATCGAACTTGAATTTTTTTTTTACTTTTCCCTTCCTTTGGCCGAATGGTACCAGTGGGTATACTGAAAATTTGCTTCTGTTTTGCACAAGATTTCAGCCACGGAATGCCCCCGAAACAGTCCCCGAACAGCCCCTTGAACTGCAGTGAAATAGCAGACTGTTTTGCACCCGTTACACGCGTGAACTGCACCCAAACCAATCCACTATATGCGTGACCTGCTGTAGGGTTTAGGTCTGATTTTTTTCACTTAAAAACAATCCTAACTCAGCCCCAAAAGGTCCCCAAGGTGTTTCCCAAATTCCGAATTAAAACAAAAAAAAAACCGAGCCCTAAAAACTACAAGGATGCGCGCGGCAGTGATGTATTTTATTCCTCACTATCGTGACTTGCTGGAGAGAGGAAGAGAATGTTTTCCAACGCCACAAGATCTTCCAGTCTATGTCTCGTTACTAACGGAGGGATCCCTAAACGTTTTAGAGATTTAATCACACACCAAAATAATTTTCTTGTTCTTCATTAACTTTCTCAACTTTTTTGAGAACATCAAGAAGAGAAGGAGGCTAGGGTTTTCTCTTGTGTAATTCTGAAAAGAAAAATATATTTTTCCTTTTATACTTAGGGTAATTTGTTTCATAAAACAAATCAACCACTAGTCTCCCACCTCCTACAAATCTGCCATGGCAAGGATTTTAATTAATTTTTGTTTCCAAAACAAACAAATCATATTCCTTATACATCAAGGAATTCGCCATGGCTAAGATTTCTCATTAATTTTTGTTTCCAAAACAAACAAATCCTATTCCTTATTGACCAAGCAATTCAGCCATGGCAGATTTCTTTCTGCATTATTTTGTTTCTCAAACAAACAAATCCCATTCCTTTAGATCAAGGAATTCAGCCATGGCTTAGATTTCTTAATGAATTTTAATTTCCAAATAAACAAATCTTAGCCTTATTAAATTATATCATATATAATTCAATATTCTAATCTTTATATAATTATCATATAATTATTAATGCCATACATTACTTTTAATGTATAGTTCAAGTGTGACGCAATTAATATTATTAATCATATTAATAATATTTATTCTTTGTGAGTATATGATTGGACTATACAATTATAAACTCTGCTATAGTATATCGAGCTAGCACGGGGACCAAATAGACCTACGGTTCCGAGCTCCAATAATCTCAAATATTAATTAAGCTCTTAATTAAATATTCTGAATTATTAACTCCGGGTTATTCCACTAAAAACCCAAAGTTGCACTCCCGTTGCCGTAGATGAAATATTAAGCCGAACCAAGTCGGTGTCCACCGATATAGTCATTGCATACGAATTGATCCTTCCCGAGTATCTCATAATTAGAGTCGGGTCATAATATCCATTATACCCCTCTAATTATTTTTACCTTAAGTACCATTGATTCTCTAATGAACGATTTATTCATATCTATTATGAATATTAATCTTTCTATTCGTAATAGAAAGACTTGAGCGCTCAAATCATTCAAGTACCGAATCAACCCTTAAGAAAGATACTCATCTACTTCTCGCAAGAAGGAGTGAACTCCATCTCTATGTAAAACGTTCCCAGCTACAAAACAAACTGTGACCCCAAAGTACGTACCTATTGGTTGGGACTGCTACACCAACCTCAACTTTGTAAATCAAAGGACACAGCCTACCATGCTGGAGTTCGTAGTACACTCAGGATTAAGATCAATCCATATATGACCATCAAGTAGATTGAAATGACTTTCTTTGCTTAACGGATATTATAAGAATGTCATTTCTATCTGGGTCCAGTCCTATATGATCGCATCATACAAGGTGCCTCATACTCATGTCTCTACATGGACGATCCGGATTAAGATCGCCATTCAAATATAGAATGGACCACAGCTATAGATAAACCACAAACAAAGTACCCAGTTTGTTTACTCTCTATGGACTATTTAAGATTACTAACTTCAGACTTAAATCCTCTGGTGTATGACACTCTACACTAAGTCTGAAGGTACATAAGTAATCTACGGTATTTACGAAGATATATATATGTAAAAAAAAATAAAAAATTTGATAAATGAATAATGCATCGTTTTATTTCAAAATACATGAAACCATTTACATCACATGTAGCTCTAGGGCATACATCCCAACAATTTTATAGTTTGGGTAATTTAAAGGTATACTTTATTAGTCTTAAGCTTATGCTTCTTGTTGTCTAATCACCAATAGATTGATATGGTAAATCTAAAATAAACTTGACAAAGGAATTTAGGTTTCAGCCTTAGACTTAATAGCCCACGATCTTCCTTGAGGATAGATAACCCATTAATAGATTTCCTTCAGGATAGACATATACCTGTCGGGCGGGGGTAGCCATGATTGGAACTTGATCTTAATGAATTCAGGTAATTTGGTTGACATAGACATATGGTTCAATTGAGTTATACTGGGTATTTGCGTCTGACCATCGACAGAGGCTTTGGCATAATTTCGTGTTCCGGGTTAGTAAACCGATTTATTACACAAACATAAAATAATCACTTCATCTTTTAAAAGATATTATAAAGATTCACAACCCTAGATCTTTGAGTCTTTTGTTATTTTCCTTAGTATTTTCTTTTGTTTATTTTATTTATTTTAATTAAGGAAAACCACATTCAACCAACCAATCAAACAATCATTCTCTTCTCCATTTAATTAGATATTTGTAATAAATAGATTCAACAATTAATAACAACAGTAGGAATTAAGTCCTCGTGGGATCGATATTTTTATACTACTTGAACGATACGTGCGCTTGCGTTATACGCGTGTGTTTGCACCGGTCAAGTTTTTGGCGCCATTGCCGGGGACTTATATTTCTTGAGTTATTAATTTTGAAGCTATCTAATTTACTTGTATCTAATTTTCTTTATTTTTATCTGTAATTTTTATTTCTTTCTTTTGTTTTCAGATGATTGAAAAATGGAACATTATTGGGAGATTGAAAGATTACGAGCTTTACTAGAATAAGATACACACCAATTCATGGAGCAACAGTCCGGTTTTCTGAGGCCTGTTGTCCAGCCCAAAAACTATCACTGGATGTCAGAATCAAGCAATACTGCATTTGCTCATCAGAACAAAATGAGGAGATGTGAGATATGTGATGGTAACCACCCGAGCGATCAATGCATATACCTTTCATAGTGGCAGAATTTTTGGAATCATTCAAGGTATGAAGAACCATCACATTTTCCATCTTATCCACCATCCATCTACGATCTTCATCAAGAACCAGAACCATCAGAGGAAGATCAATTGATTCACATGCTCAAAGATTGGTTCGAAGAACAGGAAGCTCAATTCAATGCATAAATTCAGAGTCAAGCGGCGTCTATACAGAGGATGACATATCAAGTTAGATAATTAACAGATAACCTGAATCACATATCTCACGGAGCAAATTCAAATAATACTGAAGAAGCTTTCGAATATCTTGAGATTCATCATGACATCATAATATAGGACGAGGCTGAGCAGTATCAAGAATCAGAGGTATTAGTTCAGGAGCCTGAACCGACATAATCTCAATTTGATTTTTATTATTCTTCTGACTCTGACGAGGATGAAGAAGCTGAGCTATTTGTACCAACTGCACCAACAAGGGAAGATGAAACTTTCCATCATTAAAATGAAGATCTTGGAGAATGCATTGCACAAATGTTTGAAGAAGATCTACCTGAGCCAATCATT
>SKCR01026557.1:0-103197 GCA_019454045.1 Zanthoxylum bungeanum
TCCTTCTCGTGCCAAGTACTTCGATTCATCCTGTGAGTTGAAAATACTCTCATGTCGTTTGAAGATGACGCACCTTTCATATTGTGTGAAGGAGATTGAGATTCATCCAGTCGTCTTGAAGAATATGAAAATCTTCATATGTAGTGAGTGTTGATAATGATCATTCTGCGTAGTTTAATGCTATCTCGGCTCGGTTTTAGTTGGTAGTCTGACTCCGGGTAGATTGGAGAGAATTGTTCTTTTGGACTATCGCATTGGGGGTGACCCGTAGCCTTGGGCCTTTGGGAGGAAGAAATGTGTTTCATTGTTTGTGATTATCTTGGAGGATGACTAATTTGGTGATCATAATATCTGTATTCTGCTGGTTGCGTGACGTTTTATAAGTATGGTGTTTGAAAGGATTGTAGAAAAGAGATCTTTGCATCTATGAATCGCTAGGCCCCCACGGTGGGCGCCCAATTGTGGACGCTGATTTTCCGCTCCATGTCTACAATTGAGATTTTTGATGGGAAACTGGCGATCCTGCAAAACAGATGTAGGTGAGCGTGGAGGGTCTACCCACCGGTGTGTGGTGCCGTAGGCACTCCGACTCCCAAGTCAGTGAATGGAGTGAGGTGGCAAAATTCGTAGAGGGGGGATAATTATGTGTTACCTTGATCCTTGTTAGCTGCCGTGAAGGCGGGATGAAGGTTTGGAAGCTATGGAGAGAGTCTATTGGGCTATGAGTATGAGTGTTGGGGTTGGTGCTCAGAGCGCCAATTCCCGGTTGTATTTCTGTTAAATACTTCTGTAAAACATTATTATTAGAATAATATATTTGCAGTTTCTATAATATAATCTATCTTTCTATATGGTAAAGACGTAATGACCCTAGAATGATTAGTCATGATACAGTTGCAAAAGCGTCGCAACTGACATTGAGTTGTATCATGACGTTGTCATTCTCAGACAGTTCCTGGTCAAGGTTTACACTACTTGGTCAGTAAAGTAAACCCGTTGAGACCGGTACATGTCGTATACTGGAATATATGATTCCAATGGTTTCTCAATGAACCATTAGTCTTGGAGACTAGTATAGACGTGTAGGTGTTTATAGCGGATAAACACTGAATGACTCACCGAAGATTCTTAATGGATGGTACACCAACGTCAATAAGAATCTTGTCGGGTTGAGTAGCACTTGTGATTCTTAGACTTGAGATGCCATTGTGGGCACATGAGACATCTTCTACACTTAGATGACAGTCACGTCACCGATCTATTTAGATCAGACCTCCGCCTGTTCATTGGGTGTAGATAGATCCTCAGGGTGTCCTGTGTGTATCAAGATAGGATCCGTCAGTTCTGTGTATCAGAGCATAGGTAGTCCACATGATTAGCAATCAGATAAAACCATGGGCCCGTGGTAAAGTTTAGAAGCTAGTTCTAAACATTCTTTTAGAGATTGCTAATAGAATAGTCGACTGGATAATCCTTATAGAGATTTGACGTTTACATCTATATCTCTGGGATTTATCCGGATACCTGTGACGGAGGAATTATACATTTGCCATGACCTCGACCTGTATGATTCAGCAAGAATATTCGTGATCGTCATAATTTACGGGTGGATAAATTATGGACACAAAATTGGATTTCGTGACGGATATGCCTGAATCTAGAGAGTCTCACTAATGAAATATACTCGTAGAGCACTAGGCAACTTATATAAATAATATTGATTATTTATAAAGTCGTTTAAAGGTTAAACGCAAAATACATGTGATGGGACCCGATAGTCATTTCCTTAATTTTTGTGTATTTGCATTTAATACTTGATTAATTCAAATACACATTAATTAATTGTCAAAATGAGATTTTTGACTAATATCATAAATGAATATATGTATTTAATATTTAATGTAAATATTATACATATATTTAATATATTTGTATTTAATTAATTAATTGATTATTTAATTGTTAAATGATTAAATTAATTAAAGTATAGATATTTTAAAGTATGATATTTGTTTTAATGGCTAAGTTGAAATTGTTGACTTGGTTGAATTTATCATTAATTGTAATGATCATTTAATCAAGTTGCAAGTTGAAATTCAAATGAAATTAAAACAAATTTCTTGTTAATTTCCTTAGGCAATTTTCGGCCAAGGCAAAAAACAAATATATATTGTTTTGTTTCATTTAGGGTTTCTTTAACCTTTCACACTTTACCTAAAACTCCATTGAAAGAAGACATAGAAGCTTGAGAGAAAGAAAAGCAAAAATAAGGAAAAGCTTGGAATTTAGTAAGTATTTCCAACTTGCCATTAGAGAGAAAAATGTTCCTCTTATTGTGGTCTTCATCTTGTGATGTTCTTATGTTTTTCTATTCTTTATTCTATGTATTTTTGGAGAATGGAAGTTTTTGGAAAGGGTTGAGCATGTATAAAGATCATAGAATGTTACTAATGAGTTAATAAGCATTCTATTGATGGTTTAAGAAATTAGTTGCCATTCTAGAGTTATTGACCCACTCTTAGATAACCTAGAATTGTTCTATAGTTATTTCATTATGGTGAGACTATAAAATGGTGTTTTAGAAACTTGATTTAAGTGTTGGTTTCAAGTTTCTGACCTTGTACCACCTTTTGGCTTTTCATTTATGTTGAGTATTTGGATTTGTATATGATGCATGTAAAATACTCTTCTGTTTGACTGTGGTCGGCACTTATGTGGTCGGACCTCGTCTGGTCGGACCTATGTGGTCGGCACTTATGTGGTCGGACCTCGTCTGGTCGGACCTAATGTGGTCGGCACTTATGTGATCGGACCTCGTCTGGTCGGACCTAATGTGGTCGGCATTATGTGTCGGACCTCGTCTGGTCGGACTTATGTGGTCGGCACTTATGTGGTCGGACCTCGTCTGGTCGGACCTTGTGGTCGCTACCCATATGGTCGGCACTAATGTGGTCGGCACTAATGTGGTCGGCACTAATGTGGTCGGACCTAATGTGGTCGGACAAAGGCCTTTAGTGGTCGGATTATTACTTCATCTGATTAGATCATACACATGAGTAATTCATTTTGGGTTTAGGTGAAATCCGAACAGATTATTCATATTAGATATTGAATAATCTACTCGGTATTTTGAAAAAGTTTTGAATACCGTTTCCGCTGCGTTACCGGATTCACCCCCTTTAACCCTTACAAAATGGTATCAGAGCGAGTCTGATTCTAGGCCACCTAATATGATTAGCCTTCATTGAATCAATGTTTAATCATGTTTTCTTGACTTTATGCATGCTTATGTAATCTAATTTGATTAGATTTAGGGTGTATGACACTTAGCGGAAAATCCCTAATTAATAAGGTTTGAATGTAATTATGTATTTGATGCATGTTATATGGTCCGTCTTGTCAATACGGATTATGAATACTTCTTTGTGACTACATCCGAGACCGTGCCTCTGCTGTGAGGATGTAGCTGATAAGATTTATTTATACCGGATGTATATCAGATACTAGGTAAATTCAAATAAAAGCGGAATTCTGAACGTGCCCTAGCTGTCTGGATTACGTAAGTAACTTGAGTTTATCATTGACGAGTTTAACCTTGGTACGTCTCCTTGTGGGCCTGCCTTCGCAGCGACAACGAGAAACGGCCAGGACCGGGTACTTAGGAGTCATTAGTGAATGATCGACAAATGAGTTGTCTACCTGATGAATATACGTAGGCGAGACCGTGCCTCTGCTGTGAGCCGAAATATATTCACGGGATCCACTTTTCACTATTATTATTTAATTTAATTATTAAATATTTGTATTCTGTTTTGGGATTACAGTATTGCATGATTTAGTGGGAGGGGCATATTAGATTAAAAATCCATGATCTAGTTTATGCTTTTGATATTATATGAAACTGCTTAATTTCTACTAACCGTTTTTCGTGATCTATATGATAGATTGGCGATGGCGGCACAATCCACAAATCAGTTTGCGCGTATGCTTGATGCGAACAAACTGAAAGGCGCTGAGAACTTTGCAGACTGGGAATTGGATTTGAGGATTGTCCTCGATTCCGAGAAGCTGGGTTATGTTCTTGAGGGTCTGTTGCCCCTTGCAGTGGGCGAGGATGCTTCGGAGGAGGAACGCCAAGTTTTTGAAACTTGGAAGGATGATGATTTAAGGGTTAAATCATACATCCTTAGTTCACTGTCTCCGAAACTCAAGCAACAGTACTATGGTATGTTAGATTCCTATAGTATGATGACGCGATTGAGACAATCGTTTGAGAACCAGGAACAAGTTATTGTTCACAAAGTCGCCATGGAACTGTTCCATGCGCGTCTGGATGAGGGGCAGAGTGTCAGCCCACATGTTCTTCAGATGATCGATTTGATCGATCAATTGAGGCAACATAATCTCATCTTGAATGACATTCTCGGTAGGAGTGTCATTCTTGGTTCACTGCCAGCTTCATTTCGCCAGTTCGTGATGTACTTCAACATGCACGGGACTGTCTGTACCTACCAGGAGCTACATAGGATGTTGCTCACGGCAGAAGAGGACCTTAAGAAGGGAGTACCGACTCGCCCTCCTAGAACTACTTCTCTTTCGGCTTCTTCCCAAAGATGGTCCAAGGGAAAGAACAAGAAAGGCAAGAAAAAGAAGAAGGCTTTTGGTCCTCAACAACAGGCGAAGATTGCAAAGCCCAAAAGGGCTTCTGAAGACAAATGCCACCACTGCGGCAAAGTCGGGCACTGGAAAAGGAACTGTCCTGATTACATTGCCCAAGTGAGGAGAGACAGAGCTTCTACATCAGGTACTTTTATTTTTCCAGTTATTGATTTATCTTTGGCTTGTGAAGCCGTTACATCCAGCTGGATTTTAGATTCTGCTTGTCCCATTCACATTTGCAATTCGTTGCAGGTGCTGAAGGAAAGTAGGAAACTGAAGCCTGGAGAGATGCAGTTGCGGTTCGGGAGTGGAGACTCTTTGGATGCAGTTGCAGTGGGAGTATGCGAGATCTCATTGCCGAATGGGACACTTTTGTTATATGACTGTCATTTTGTACCGGGATGTGTCGCTAATATTATATCACTTTTTGTATTAGATACAGAAGGCTTTTGTATTAATATTAAGAATAGTTCTTTGTATTTATATGATAAAATAATATTCAGATCCTTTGTTGTCCAAACCAGCATGGTCATTATACATTGCAAACTTCAAAAGATATATTAAATACTGGAGTTATAAACGTAGTTTACCTGTAATTAATAATACTGAACTTTGGCATATGAGACTTGGTCACATTGGCGTTAAACGCCTTACCCAATTGGTTAGGAATGGTTTGATATCAGATCTTACCATTGAATCCTATCCAACTTGTGAATCCTGTATTCAGGGTAAGATGACCAAAGCCCCATTTTCTGGTGTTGGACACGCGCCATTACTTACTGGAACTCGTACATTCTGATGTATGTGGTCCACTAAGTCAAACTGCTCACAGTGGTTATTCGTACTTCGTTACCTTTACCGATGATTTGTCACGGTACGGTTATGTGTATTTGATGCGACATAAATCGGAAACCTTTGAAAAGTTCAAAGAGTTCCGAAATGAAGTAGAAAAACAAACTGGTAAATATATTAAATGCCTTCGATCAGATCGAGGCGGTGAATATATGAGTGGTGAGTTCATGGATTATATGAAGGAGAATGGGATTCTCGCTCAATATACTCCTCCAGGTACACCACAGCACAATGGTGTATCTGAAAGGAGAAATCGGACTTTATTGGATATGGTCCGATCGATGTTGAGTTTCACAGATTTGCCCTATTACTTATGGGGCTACTGTCTCTTAACAGCCGCACATCTTTTGAATAAGATTCCTTCAAAGGCTGTTCCTACGACACCGTATGAGATATGGTTCGGTAGGAGACCGAATCTTAATTATATTAAGGTTTGGGGTTGTCCTGCCTATGTCAGGGTAACTCAGCAAGATAAGCTTTCGCCTCGAGGGCAAAAGTTTAGGTTTGTTGGATATCCTTCGAATACGAGGGGATATCTGTTCTATGATACCGAGCATCGAAATGTGTTCGTAGCTCGCTTCGCAAAATTTCTAGAAGTAGAATTTTTGTCAGAAGGTGGTAATCATAGACAGGTTGAGCTTGATGAAGTCCAACCTGAAAACAACGAACCAACGGAGGAACCTGAAGTTCAAGTAGATGAAGGACCTTCAACACACACACTCCGTAGGTCGGAAAGGGTATCTAGACCTCCTGAACGCTTGTATTTGATACAAGAAAAGAGTCTGGATGTTCTCTTAGTTGAAGAGACAGATCCTTTCACCTATAGAGAATCGATGTTGGACATCGACTCCGTGAAATGGCAAAGTGCCATGAAATCCGAGATTGACTCAATGCATGAAAATCAAGTTTGGGACTTGATTCCGCTTCCCGAAGGAATTGTTCCTATCGGTTGTAAATGGGTTTACAAGAGGAAGCGCGGGCCTGACGGTAAGGTTGAAACTTACAAGGCCCGACTGGTAGCAAAAGGTTACACGCAGCGACCTGGCGTCGACTACGATGAAACTTTTTCGCCGGTAGCAATGCTTAAGTCTATCCGGATTTTGCTTTCTATAGCTGCGTATCATGACTACGAGATTTGGCAAATGGATGTCAAAACGGCTTTTCTAAATGGATTTCTTGATGAAGAAATCTATATGGAACAGCCGGAAGGTTTCGCGTCCAGCGAAACCTCGGGTATGGTATGTAAGCTTAAGAAGTCCATTTATGGACTTAAACAAGCTTCACGAAGTTGGAATCTTCGATTCGATGAGATTATTAGATCGTCTGGTTTTCTCAAGAATTCGGAAGAATCCTGTGTGTATCAGAAGGCCAGTGGGAGCATGGTCGTATTTTTAGTCCTATATGTTGATGACATCCTAATCATTGGGAATGATTTAGGATGTTGCAAAGCGTGAAAGCGTACCTCTGTAAGAATTTCTCCATGAAGGACCTGGGAGAAGCTTCCTATGTTTTAGGGATAAAACTCTATAGAGATAGACAAAGGAGGCTGATTGGGTTATCCCAATCAACGTACGTAGATAAGATCTTGGAACGGTATAGTTTGGTAACTGTAAGACAGCAAACATACCGTTCAGACATGGGATTCATCTTTCTAAGAAGATGTGTCCACAAACAGAAGATGAGAAGGTTAGAATGTCTAACCAACCTTATGCTTCGTGTTTGGGTAGCATAATGTATGCCATGTTATGTACGAGGCCTGATATCAGTTTCGCTGTTAGCGTAACTAGTCGATATCAGTCCAATCCAGGTAATGACCATTGGATGGCCATTAAACATATCCTAAAGTATCTTAAAGGTACTAAGGATAAGTTGATTATATATGGAGGAAACGAACTGCAGGTTAATGGGTATACAGACTCCGATTTCCAATCGGATCCCGATGATAGAAAGTCTACATCTGGATTTGTCTTTACCCTTAACGGAGGTGCAGTTTGTTGGAAGAGTTCCAAACAGGGATCGACAGCTGATTCCACCACTGAGGCGGAATATATTGCAGCTTCTGAAGCTGCAAAAGAGGCTGTGTGGATAAAGAACTTTATCACGGAATTGGGAGTTGTCCCAAGTATCGAGAATGCGATTCCGTTATACTGTGATAATACTGGAGCCATTGCGCAAGCAAAGGAACCGAGGGCGCATCAGAAGTCGAAACATGTGGAACGCAAGTACCACATTATTCGAGAGATCGTGTCGCGAGGGGATATTGTCGTGTGCAAGGTACCGAGTGAAGATAATGTAGCAGACCCGCTGACGAAGGCCATACCTCCGAAGTTGTTTGATAAACACGTGGAGTCGATGGGTATTAGATACAATCGATATTGGCACTAGAGCAAGTGGGAGATTTTGTTGGGGTTGGTGCTCAGAGCGCCAATTCCCGGTTGTATTTCTGTTAAATACTTCTGTAAAACATTATTATTATGAATAATATATTTGCAGTTTCTATAATATAATCTATCTTTCTATATGGTAAAGACGTAATGACCCTAGAATGATTAGTCATGATACAGTTGCAAAAGCGTCGCAACTGACATTGAGTTGTATCATGACGTTGTCATTCTCAGACAGTTCCTGGTCAAGGTTTACACTACTTGGTCAGTAAGTAAACCCGTTGAGACCGTACATGTCGTATACTGGAATATATGATTCCAATGGTTTCTCAATGAACCATTAGTCTTGGAGACTAGTATAGACGTGTAGGTGTTTATAGCGGATAAACACTGAATGACTCACCGAAGATTCTTAATGGATGGTACACCAACGTCAATAAGAATCTTGTCGGGTTGAGTAGCATTTGTGATTCTTAGACTTGAGATGCCATTGTGGGCACATGAGACATCTTCTACACTTAGATGGACAGTCACGTCACCGATCTATTTAGATCAGACCTCCGCCTGTTCATTGGGTGTAGATAGATCCTCAGGGTGTCCTATGTGTATCAAGATAGGATCCGTCAGTTCTGTGTACCAGAGCATAGGTAGTCCACATGATTAGCAATCAGATAAAACCATGGGCCCGTGGTAAAGTTTAGAAGCTAGTTCTAAACATTTTTTAGAGATTGCTAATAGAATAGTCGACTGGATAATCCTTATAGAGATTTGACGTTTACATCTATATCTCTGGGATTTATCCGGATACCTGTGACGGAGGAATTATACATTTGCCATGACCTCGACCTGTATGATTCAGCAAGATATTCGTGATCGTCATAATTTACGGGTGGATAAATTATGGACACAAAATTGGATTTCGTGACGGATATGCCTGAATCTAGAGAGTCTCACTAATGAAATATACTCGTAGAGCACTATGGCAACTTATATAAATAATATTGATTATTTATAAAGTCGTTTAAAGGTTAAACGCAAAATACATGTGATGGGACCCGATAGTCATTTCCTTAATTTTTGTGTATTTGCATTTAATACTTGATTAATTCAAATACACATTAATTAATTGTCAAAATGAGATTTTTGACTAATATCATAAATGATATATGTATTTAATATTTAATGTAAATATTATACATATATTTAATATATTTGTATTTAATTAATTAATTGATTATTTAATTGTTAAATGATTAAATTAATTAAAGTATAGATATTTTAAAGTTATGATATTTGTTTTAATGGCTAAGTTGAAATTGTTGACTTGGTTGAATTTATCATTAAATTGTAATGATCATTTAATCAAGTTGCAAGTTGAAATTCAAATGAAATTAAAACAAATTTCTTGTTTTTCCTTAGGCAATTTTCGGCCAAGGCAAAAAGTGAACAAGTATATATTGTTTTGTTTCATTTAGGGTTTTTAACCTTTCACACTTTACCTAAAACTCCATTGAAAGAAGACATAGAAGCTTGAGAGAAAGAAAAGCAAAAAAAGGAAAAGCTTGGAATTTAGTAAGTATTTCCAACTTGCCATTAGAGAGAAAAATGTTCCTCTTGTTGTGGTCTTCATCTTGTGATGTTCTTATGTTTTTCTATTCTTTATTCTATGTATTTTTGGAGAATGGAAGTTTTTGGAAAGGGTTGAGCATGTATAAAGATCATAGAATGTTACTAATGAGTTAATAAGCATTCTATTGATGGTTTAAGAAATTAGTTGCCATTCTAGAGTTATTGACCCACTCTTAGATAACCTAGAATTGTTCTATAGTTATTTCATTATGGTGAGACTATAAAATGGTGTTTTAGAAACTTGATTTAAGTGTTGGTTTCAAGTTTCTGACCTTGTACCACCTTTTGGCTTTTCATTTATGTTGAGTATTTGGATTTGTATATGATGCATGTAAAATACTCTTCTGTTTGACTGTGGTCGGCACTTATGTGGTCGGACCTCGTCTGGTCGGACCTAATGTGGTCGGCACTTATGTGGTCGGACCTCGTCTGGTCGGACCTAATGTGGTCGGCACTTATGTGATCGGACCTCGTCTGGTCGGACCTAATGTGGTCGGCACTTATGTGGTCGGACCTCGTCTGGTCGGACTTAATGTGGTCGGCACTTATGTGGTCGGACCTCGTCTGGTCGGACCTAATGTGGTCGCTACCCATATGGTCGGCATAATGTGGTCGGCACTAATGTGGTCGGCACTAATGTGGTCGGACCTAATGTGGTCGGACAAAGGGCCTTTAGTGGTCGGATTATTACTTCATCTGATTAGATCATACACATGAGTAATTCATTTTGGGTTTAGGTGAAATCCGAACAGATTATTCATATTAGATATTGAATAATCTACTCGGTATTTTGAAAAAGTTTTGAAATACCGTTTCCGCTGCGTTACCGGATTCACCCCCTTTAAACCCTTACAATGAGAACCCCCTTTTCTCCCTCGACCTTCTTCGTTTATATACATGCTCTTAAGGGAGCATGTGCATTTACTGCTCTTTGATTACTTGTCTGTTGGGAGTCAGTTACGATCGACTTCATGAGGGGTATTTAGTGCATTTGCCCGTTTGTAGCTGAACGACTGGTTCTTGTTTATGAGGCTAGACATTAAGTGGACTGCCTTTGGATGGTCCTTGGTTACAAGTGTTGAAACTCATTGGGCCTGGGCCTGTATAAAATTCTTTGGGTTCGGTTATGGGATTTCATGGGTGCATTTAGCAGTGGGCCTTAAGCGAAAGGTCGAAATTACCCTTGACCAAATTTGGCCATACATTATTATTATATAATATTTTGTATCTCTTAACTTTATTTAAGGTGGTGTGGTTGAAACTATTCATATTATTTATATATCAAATAATATATATTAAAGTGAATCTCTTCAATTTAATTAAAATAATATAAACTTATTGATATTCTCTCTTCTATTAATTATATAATATTTTATATCACATCTTCCCCATTACTTATGCATAAGGTTTAGGATTTCAAGTGCTACAACTGATCCTAAAAATTCTTGCTCATGAAATTAAACTTGGCCAACAGTTCGGTTCGGTTCCGGAACCAAACCAAACTGTCCGGTTACGGTTCCAAGAAGGTGAAACCGTAACCGAATTTTCGGTTATGATTTTAGTTTTTTTGAAATCATGGAACCGAGAAAAATCTGTTTGATTCCAGCTCGATCCTTTATTTTTTGGGAAAAAATTAAAAAAAATGATTTGATTCCGATTCCAAATGGGAACCAAACTGTACCCTAAAGATGTGGAACCATAACCGAAACGAAATGGATTTCGGTTTGGTTTTGGTTTTGGAACCATAATCGGATGGAATTGTAACCTTACGGTTCCATCTGATCCGGTTCCGGTTCGATTTCGATTCCGAACCAGAACCTTGGCCGGGTCTACATGAAATTACTCTTTAACCAAATTACTACTCACACAGGCTTTAACTTAAAGTGCCATAAACCATATCATATCAACACCTATGTAGTATTTGGTAGAGAGTTTAGTTAGCTTATAAACTAACATATACTCTCACTGTAATACTCATATATTAACTTATAATTTCAATCAATATTCTACCAAATTTTGCTCTAATTCCATTCCCTGAAGCCTGCTGATGAGCTTAACAAGATTGCCCAGAATGATACTTGTGTTGTTCCATTTACTTTCCAATCCATTAAATATGATTAGGGCCAGAGACAAGTTGTTTCTTGAACTTTAAGGCTCATTTAAAAGCTGTCTAAAGGTAAGCCCAAATTTAATTTGTATCCCCATATCTCTCCCAAAATTAGTGCCAAGTCAAGTAAAATTATTTAGAAAACTATTCAACCACACCCAGTGGGGCAAAAAGCCAAGAATAAAATCATAAATAGTCCCTTAACACCATTGTTTTCAAAAATCGGACTGAACCAGGAACAATTTATGAGCTGGGTCCGAGTAATTCTTCAAAATCATGAGTTAAAAAAATATTGAAAATCAGTAAAAACTAATAAACTGAACAAAAATTAGTGAATCAGTCAACCCAGTTTTAATTAACATTTTTTTTTTCAAATTTTAAACAAAAGATTCAAATTTATTAAAACAAAAATCCCTCAAAAACTATCATCAAAACTCAATCCCTAAAATCAAAATAAAAACCCCTTTATAATTTTAAATAATTAAAATTATTTATAATATCATGATAATATCAGTCGGTTCAACCGATTAAATCAATAACCCATTAAATCTTATAAATCAACGATTCAACTACCAGTCCTATTTTAAAACATTCCTTAAAACTTCACTTGATCTGTTTATAAACACCCAGTTATGCTTATAGGAAACAGATCACTTGCTTTGGCTTTGGTAGTAGACACATTTTTAATAATCTTCAAGAATAGGGATGATAATTATCCAATTGGATATGTATATTTGACATTCATATCTAAATATATATATATATCTAATTTTTACCATTTACTTGAATATAAAATAAAAATCGAATAATTTATTAATTATATTAATGTTAAGTAATTTATTACTATAATAAAAAATATTTTAACAAAAAATTAATTAATTTTTAATTAACGAATCGGTGACAAAAATAATACGGCCATATTAGACGTTGAACCTGCCCTGGTCTTGGCACCGAGCTAAGCCTGGTCATGGCACCAAGCCCGGCCTCGAGTGCTGACAGGATCGAGTCCCGGCACCAGCCGGACCCGAGTGCCGACAGGACAGGGCCCCAGCACCGAGCCAGACCAGATCTCGACACCTGCCCGACTTATTGCAGATATGATCGGGTCCTAACATTAGCCCAGGTTGGGTGTCGACATGATCATGTCCTAACATCGAGTCGGATTGGGTTTCGACAGGACTGGGTCCCGGAACCTGCCCGGGTGCCGATAGAACGCCAGACTGGGTCCTGACACTGGCTCGGCCTGAGTGGCGACATGATCGGGTCCTCGCACCAGGCCAGACCAGGTCTTGGAACCAAGCCGAATCGAGTCTTGACATTGGCCCGGCCAGAGTGCCGACAAGACCAGGTGCCGACAAGACTAGGTCCCGACACTGGGCCAAACCGAGTGCCGACAGCACCCAGTAGGACCGAGTCCCTGCACCAAGCTGGACAAGGTTCTTGCCCAGCCCTGATATCGGTAGGACCACGTCCTCGCACCGAGCCCGACCTGAGTGCCGGCTGGACTTATTATATTTATTTTTATAATTATATTATAAAAATATTTTTGACAATAAATTTTTTTAATTAATGACACTTTTTATTTCTCTATTTTTACTTGAATATTAGATAAAAAAAATTAATATCCATATTCATCCATTATCCGCCCATATTTAAAAATTATCCAATCGGAATGATACCAAGTATTAATTGCAAGTTCAATGGTCTATACCAATACCGGAGTACATTAGCAAAATCCCCAACTTTTAAAATTATTCTCTGTTTTGGAGAAATTTTTATTTCAGTGAAAACCATGTGTAGATACCAATTTGGCTTCAGTAATACTGCATACAGATCTGGTATCATTATTATAGCCACAAATCATGCAAGATAATAAAGAATGATGACATTATAAAGGAATAATGAAATTGAAATTCACTCAGCAAGATTCAAATGGAAGCTATCAGTAGGTTTAGATGCAAAGTTCACTTCATTTGATTGATTCAACTGCAAACATTCCTTCAATCTCACTCTTTTCTATTTGGCTTTTTAACTTTTTTTAAAGTTCATTCGGAAAAAATAATCACAAGGAGCTTAATGGTGTCAATAACTTGGCATAAGTTCTAAACTAGGTTATTCTGAATAGCCTATTCAAATCAATGTTAAAAGAAAATCGAAAACTCGGGTTCAATACAGGAAACAGATTCAGATTAACCTAAAGTAATTGAATTGCAAACACAGAATTTGAGAAAATATATTGAGCAAGATAGATTCTTGGCAATTCCATATATGAACATACAAGTTGTTCAATACATTCATCAAGCATATTACATGTAGTGTAGGACCAAAACACAACATTCTTCTATTATATGTACCTTATGACATCCAAGAATTTCCCAGGACCATGGATGAAGAAACAAGAACCGAAAAAGAAAAAAAAAATCATGAATAAAATGTGGAATACAATCTGTCAACAAACTAAACTGAACCCTTAAACTTGAAATGCAAGCTCAAAAATAGGCAACATAGAAATCAAATCGATGCTGTGAGTTCGGTTATCACTTCTAGATTACACCCTTAAACAGCTTATTTGAAAGTTCCCATGCCGACACCAGTTTCTGCACCATATGGCTGGAAGCTCTCCCTGGCACTGGAATAGCAAATGTAGTAGAATTTAGAGACAATGGTAGTGAAGAAAACGAAAGCTGCCCCTGCCGCGAAAACTCCTTTTCTCACAGTTTGGCAGGAGGGAGGATTTTCTCCCCAAATTGTCCTGTACTTGGTGTGATAAGCATTCCTCACTGAACCCGCCAACAAGCATATCTCAGCAATAAGGAAAAACACCCTGCGGAAAATCATTGCAAGAATCAACAAACAATATGATCATATCTATCAAATAGTGTACCTCCAAGAAATCTATATGGGACTAATTCTGACATACCAGCAGACGATGAAAAGGATAACTGCCCAAGCCCTTGAACCGCCAGGGCTTAAAGGTTTTCCGCAGCAGAAGCATCTGCTTGCCACCATTATGATCACTTGGCTGGCCAAGAGGAACAAGAATGCCCCAACACCCATGCCAGTGGAAATGTCAGAGTCATAGACACAGTAATTATAGTTCTTATCGTTATCAGTTTGAATTGTGGCCTGCCCAAATTAGATATCATGGTCAGTTGGCCGCTGCTGAGAATCGACCCTATTGCATTTAAAAGAAAGTAATAAAGAGAAAGAGATCTGACATTTTCATTGCAATTTAGCTTTAGCATCTTATTTTGTATCACTATCAGTAGATCTGACAATTTAATCCCAATTATAACCAATACAACATTATTTTCCCGCCATTAACAAATTACAGATACAGAACAATAGTAGTACTAGAGCTGAAATTGTTGGAGACTAAAGATAAAACCCACAAACAAAATCACATAACTCAACAGACCCAGAAAGCAAATGAGCTAACATGATACGACAGAGTGGCCCTGAGTTTTGGGGTCTTAGACAAGTTTTTTAAAGGGAGAGATTTTTTTTATTAACTTTTCTTAAATTTCTTAAATTTGTGGCCAGATTTAAGCCAAATTCTAGGGGCCAGCGGGCAGCCAGTGTGGAATGTACCGGGCGGCACCTTTTATGAAAAAGAAACCAAAAAAAGGGGTAAAGAAAGATTACAGTGCTTCTCCTCTGTTCAGCTGCAACAGCCAAGCAGAAAGCAATGAGATCAAATATAAACACAGTGATGATAAGAAGCTTTGAGGCCATGGCTCTGCAACTTCAATGCTGAAGCTCAACAGCTACAAGAGAGATCAAATTTTTGCTTTGAGTTTCTCCTTTGAATGAAGCTTTTGTTTGTGAAGTTGTCTCTAAATATACAAATCGATGTCAGTGCTGAAGACACAAAAATGAAATTATAACAATGTAAAGTATAGAATACAATAAGAATTTTATGGTTTCAGTTTCACCTAAAGAAAAAGACCGAGTACCAGCTCATTGAAAATGGGTACTTCACCTTATGTATAAAATTACCAAAAGACCTTGTGGAAAGAGAGCACGCTGCGGATGAACTAACCAAGGTCTTATGTTCTCTCTGGCAGAGGCAGAAGTGGTGCTGCCAGGAGAGAACGCAAGGGAAAAGTTCAATTCGATGTTAATAGGAATTAGAATACAGGTGTAGGTGTGGGTTAAGTAAATCAATTGAGGAAAATCAAGTATTTGATAAAATGACATGTGGCTAGACGAAGAGGCATCCAGGACTTCCCGTAGAATTAGCCTTCGAGACCTATCATCAGAGTCTAATAACAGAACATATCGCCAGAGTCTGAAATTAGGACCTCCATCAGATTATGACGCCAGAACCTATTGTCAAAATCTAATATGAGAACCTCCATCAGAGTCTAATACCAGAACCTATCGTCAAAATCTGATACGAGAATTTTCATCAAAGTCTGAATTTAGGGCTCTCGATAAAAAGTCAATATCAGGCTCGGCTCCAACAAAGGCAAACAGAAGTCACACAAGAAATGAGCCCGAAATATCAGTTCCTTAATGACACGAAACTTCTAAACAATGAATCAGACAGTCAATTAATTATTTCATTTTCTTTAAGTTGAACAACTGCCCATAATAGGGAAGTTCCAAGATTCTAGGGAGTGGGCGAGTTAGTGGGAAATGTGAATGGAATGTAACCGCTGTCAGTTTACTTTCCTTGTAATAAAGTATTATAAATAGTACGAGAATCCCTAGAACAAGGGATCGACCTTTTGATAATCAAGTAATAATATAGTACCATTGGGCTAAAAACACTTCGGTCATATTAGAATCAATATTTTTGATTTTATTGTCTGTGATTCTATTGTTTGTGACGATTCATGCACAAACAATTGATGCCGTCTGTGGGAAACTGAGACGAAAAGCTATGTTTACGATTTTCTGTAATTATCAAACCCAGGAAAATTCGCTAAATCAAATAAGTAAGAATGTCACCAAGGAATAAGGAGTCTAGAATCTCTGCATCTGCTGCTCACAAGAAGAAATAGTTATCAAACCACTTGATACCCACGATGGACATCTTGGCAATCGGAAACAAGATGATGAAGTAGAAGGATGTCCACCTCACCCTTCCAGGAGTGGATTGAAGAGAAATTAAAGCCCTGAGATTTCACCCCACCTAGTTTCGACAAGTACATTGGGAAGTCATACCCAATTACTCACCTGGTTCAGTTTCGGCAGAGGATCTCATTGGAAACCACCAACGAAGCTCTGATGTGTAAGTTGTTTATCACCACTCTCATTGGCAACGCCCTCTTTTGGTTTCTGCAATTGCCAGAGAGATCCATGTAGAGTTTTGAAGATTTGAAAAGGAGGTTCATTGAGCAGTACTATGGCAATTGTCCCACTGAAGTTACTATGGCAGACCTGCAACGGGAGCAGAGGTACGATGAACCTCCTAGGCAATCCTTACAAAGGTTCGCTGACAAGATGAACACCGTCAACAACCTAGACTTGAAATTAACAACAACCTTCTTCGTCAGAGAGTTGGTCAGCGAGTTGATAAGTGTATGAAAATGTATTTTGAACATCGCTAATTCACCTTGATTATCATTTATTTGATCTTAATTATAATTTATTTTATGTCTTATTATTATGAAGCAATGGAACATGAATCTTGGAGCAATTACACGTGTTTTGGGACCTTACGGATGCATCAGAAGCACGCAAGATGAGTAGAGACACAGAACACACAACATCAGAAAATTACATCGGCGCTGCAACGCCCACTTTATGGCGCCGCAGCGCCTCCTCAACTTTTTCCCATATATTTTTTCCCACAAATTTGGGACCGCGGTGCAACTTTTCGGCCCCGCGACACCCCGACAGAATCCCAGAAGCTTAATTAGGTCATGTTTTATACGTATAAGGACTCAAAGACTTCCCTATATAAACCCAAGCTCGTCCAAACCCTCAAATGAGGGGAGAAAACACACAATAAAGAGATTAAATCACATATTTGAGAGAGAAGAATGAGGGAGCTTTATGTCAGACATGATGTTTCTCCAATCTATCAAGGCTATGTCTCTCTTATATATGGAGAACTAATCTCCTAGGTAAAGCTAATGATGAACTCTTGTAATTAAGTTCTTATATTCATGTTTTTTGATTCCTGAATACTCTTCAACGTTTAATATAATTGATGATTTGTTATTCTCTATTATCTTGTGATTATATTGAATCCAAAGATTGTGTTTTACCAATTTGCATATAGGAATAGTCATGCTTCTTCTAAATATGATTGAGGAACCCATTTTTGACTGGTAATGTTGTTTTATGAGTAAATCTTTTGTTCAAGTATTGTCTGTGGGTATATTGTCGACGTTAGATAGGTCATAACGATAACATTGTGTGCTGTTAACATAGAGAAGGTAATTCACCAGTTACCTTAGAACTTAATGTTGGATAATTATGACCCATAACATCACTATTTGTAAAGGACATTGTGGTTTTTGTATAAATTAACTATGTGACAAAGGAAATTGCTATTTTATCATTTTGTAATTAGATTACTTGAATATATAAATTATCAAAGTCCTTATGATTAGTTCCGGATTAATAAGATATGAGACGGTATCAATCAACGTAAGGTTTAATCATTAAATATCCCTAGTCGTAGTATTATCGAGACTGGACATCGATAATGTAGAATAGACTAGTATTGCACTTGTGCGTATTATAGAAGCGTAACAACATAGTTCTCATATATTTGAGTATTGGATACTCATGCAAGTGTAATAGGAGGTTCTGTTTGCCGATGGTACGGAAACAGCTTCGCTCTGGATAGATCCCTCGGAATCCCATTGGTAGTATGACTATGTGTCTATGGGAATCCGAATCAGGGTAGGTGTATTTAGTCTTAACCTGAGACTTGCATCGTTAATACTTACGACAGGTTCTGTGTACGCCTCTTCTGGTTTTATTGAGAATCGTAGTGTATTGGGTGTGATGTCAAGATGGAAGTATCATTTCAGTCATATGGAGATGATGATCACGCAGAGATACAGAACTGATATTCTAATATGTTGTAACAATCGGGATAATACGACAAGGTCATGATTATCCCATTAAAGAGACTAGTTGCTAGTGATCCGATATATGCTTCGTACGGGGCAGACACAATTCCAGCCCCAGACCTAGCATGTGACATCTGATACTGGATCGTAATACACAATACATTGTATATTATGCCTGATATAGATTATATATTCTTTGTTGAATAAAATAACCCCTTATAAACCGGTGATATTAGAATTCATCACAACCCCAGATAACTAACACATAACTATGGCTAGTAACAACTTAAAAGTAAAAGACATAAAGTAAAAATACTGAAAAGTAAATTACAATAAAAAAAAAATGCTAAGGTAAAAGGAATTACTTTTACTACTACTAATTTAGATATCTCCCATAAAATAATATATAAACTTGTGATAATATTACCAACCGACCAATCTGGCGGTATCCTGATTAAGTCAAATTAAGTCCAACCAGCCATTAAGGTGGAACCAAAATTAAATTTACCAACCGACCAATCTGGCGGTATCCTTGATTAGTCAGGTTTAAACCAGATTAAAAATGAATTACCAACCGACCAATATAGCGGTATCCATTATTAAGTCAATATTTTAAATAGTGAATATATTATTTTTAAGGGAGATTAATCTAAATAGTAACAGTAAAAGAATTACCTTTCACCCTAGCTGGGGAAGTTACTTCATCATGGTGAATAGTAAAAACTGTAAAAAGTAAAAAGTAAATTACTATTATTACAAAACGTAATTAAAATTATTTACAAAACTAAAAATTAAAAAACTAAAAAAAAAAAACTAAAAGAAGAGAGAGAAACTCTTTCTTTAGAGAGAATTGAAGAGAGAGAGAGGTGTACTGAAATCTGAAATTTCGAGCTCTATTTATAGGGGTCGATAAGGGTCCAGCGTCGCGACGCCCAGCTAGCGTCGCGACGCCAGATTTGTCGACGTGGCAGCTTCTGGTTCGTCGGTTGCAGATTCCGGATAAGGTGATAAGGTGACACGTGGCGCGGTCTTCAATTATTGTGACACGTGGCGGCTTCTGATTGGTCACTGAGATTCTTATCCGCCACGTGTCAGATAAGGATAGGATATCCAATAATTGATGCCGACGTGGCGATGACGTGGCGGTGAGGTGGCGGTGACGTGGCGACACGTGGGAAAGAGACTGTCGGCACCGTAGGATTGCGACACGTGGGAAAGAGACTGTCGGCATCGTAGGATTGCGACACGTGTCACTTCCTGATTGGCTGATGATGATGTGGCACGACACGTGGCAATGTTGACCTGTTGACTTGTTGATGTGGCTGATGACATGGAGACACGTAGGATGACACGTGGCACACGTGGCGATGATGACTGTCGGCACCGTAGGATGCTGACACATGGCACGGCGTATGTTAGCATATCGGCTGTGATGGTGACACGTGTCACGGCGTATTTTAGCAAAGTCAAACTTTTCTCAGATTCTGATTTGTGGACCCGGCGCACGTTAGCACTGTTCGGCGCATTTTAGACGTCGCGATGCGTAAGGCTTGGCGGCGCGACGCGCTAAAGACCAAAATATCCATGTTGACGCATTTTTGTCCGTTTTGCCCCAAATTGCCTCCAATGCTTTCCAAACTTTATTTATCTGCAAAATTACACAAAATACATCAAAACGTTCACAAAACTCGAGAAACTATACGAAATATTAGGCTAAATGAGTGGGAAATAGTGATAGATTTACCACTCATCACACCCCCAAACCTAACATTTTGCTAGTCCTCGAGCAAAACATAAAATAAAATAACATGAAAATAAAATTAACTAAGCCACTTTCGTAGGGATCACGATTGCATTTAGCGTATGCAACAAACCTTTAAACCCCTAGGTGTCCCTAGTGGACGAGTTGTAGTCTCGTGAGGGCTTACAGCAATGATACCTACAAATATTTTTACAAAAGTAAAAAGTTAGTAAAACTAATGCACAAAAAAGCAAAAAGACAAGCGAAAAGAGAATAAAGATGTTAGTGACTAATCAAGTGAAACTTCTACTCCAAGTTACTAGTTGTTTTGTTTTATTCTAAATTATTGAATAAGTAAATTCTCCGATTATTTTTATCATTCTTCATATACACAGCCAACAAAATATTAAACAACTCATTTTTGCCCACAACAGTCATTAGTGCAGTTGATAAGAGAGTAATATTTTTGTCCTAAAGTTTTATTAGATTTCACACCTTTTTGCAGCAATAGAATAATTTTTCTGATTTTTCTGATTTTTTTCTTTGATTTTTCTCTATTTTTTATTTATATACAATATCTTCCATCTATGTAACGAGTGTTGGGTCGGTGGCTCCCAAACCAGTTGGCTTTAGGGCACCAGGTGTTAAGACACCCCTACAGACTTAATTACTCAGACTTCAGATATATATATTTTTGCAGCATCTTCGATCCATGTAACGAGCTTTGGGTCAGTGACTCCCAAACCAGTTGGTTTTAGGGCACTAGGTGTTAAAACACCCTTACAGACTTAATAACTCGGATCTCGGACGTTTTTTTTTTTTTTTACCCCATTGCTTTTTGAGATGCTTCCTCCAATTAAACTAGAGCACTTAATATTACAAACTTTTCAATTGAGCTCATGTCCGTATGTTACTATATATGTTGACAATATCTGTCAACTGAGCATATGAAGATTCCTTTTAGTCCGTTTTAAGGAGAATTCACAAATTAAATAATTCAAAAGGAAATAAACAACAATTAACTTATTTCGAAAATAGGCTTGAGATACGTCTCATGAGTGGAAACTCCTTACTCAGCTATCTCTTACCAATTTCACATTTTTAGTCAAAATAAAAACACAAAAACAACACAAAATATTTTTGTAATTTTTGAAAAATTTTCAATTTTTTTGTATTTTTCGAAAAAAATTGGACTAAAAATAAAAATAACACACAAACTAAAAACAAGGTACTGATCAACTAATTCCCTCCCCCAAACCTAAATGAGACATTGTCCCCAATGTCTTAAACAGTAAAAGGAGAGTTAAGAAGGTCGTACCTGGTTAGCTGAAATCTACAGGAAATTAAAGGTTAAGATCCAGATTAATTCGACGCGTCTTACCACGATCGTCCTCGGACCAATTTATCTTTGAAATGATAGAGTCAACTTGTGGTTCATAGGCTATGAGTTGGTCTATTAGATCCAGAGCAGTTCTGGCAGTGAATATGAGTTTTTTCATAGGTTTTGACACGAACCCATTTCTCCGGGCATCATCAAGAAACACACAAAGAAAATCATAAAATACATCAACATTAAACAGTCCAAGCGGTTTCTGGTGTATGTTCAGGTTCGCCTAAGATAGAACTATAAAAATTTCCTCCAATGTACCCAAGCCACTTGGCAAAGCTATAAAAGCATCAGCACGGTTAATCATTTCTACCAGTCGTTCAAACATACCTGGCACGATCAGTTCCTCTCCGTTTGATGATCCAATAAGATTTGCCTTTGCCAAGGGTTTTGGAATGATTCCCAAAACATGACTGCCTCCTTCATGTACAGCCTTTGAAACGATCCCCATAAGTCCAAGATTGCCTCCGCCATATATTAAATGCATATTCCTTGCAGCTAAGACTCGACCCAATTCATGTGCTGCTTCTACGTATTGTGGCTTAGTACCAACACTAGTACCGCAAAACACACAGATGTTTTCAACTCGTCTTCTTGAAGTGGCTTCCATTTTTTTTTATTTCTTTTTCAACTCTGGATGCCTTCAAAAGAGCAATGACGGGTTGAATTTATAGTACCTGAAAAAGGGTGAGTAATAATAGCACTAATATCTTCCAAATGACGATTGTTAGCTAAACAACAAAAGAGATCGTGAAAGGTCAAAAAGTCTGGATCTTGTCTACGAAAATAAAGATAATAACAACAGAAAAGCGAATCAAAGCAATAATTAAGGCAACGGAATTGTGTACGCAATACGCCACTCGCTTAGTATAAATTCATTAGGATGTGTCTCAAGATTTCATTCCTTACTCAGCCATCGCTAATGAATTGTTTCTCATCTTTGATTGCCAAACACAATTCCTTCTATCTTAAAATGCTTCGTTTGTGCCTTTCCCTACAAAAATAACACACAAAATTAAAAAGTTCACACAAAATATGAAAACAAAAATTACAACAAATTGCATGGGTTGCCTCCCTGCTAGCGCTAAATTTTTCGTCTTCAGCCAGACGTGAATGAAATCCATATGTTAAGGAGGTTTCAATGTCGTTTTGGATGTCCGATTAAAGACAATCCCGTGAGCGTTGCTTTTGAAGGGTCTTTTCCAACAGTAAAGTGGCAAAAAAAGTTTTGTCTCATTCAGTGCTCGTGCCACCTTTTTACTCATTATTGTTCCAGTGATTCCTGCAAAGAAAGAAAGAAAGAAAATCAGGAGGTCTCGTATGATGCTTGACTTGGAAATGGAGTTCCATTATGTCAAGCTTCTGGTTGATATCTTTGATTTGTACTCCCCAAAACAGCAATGTTTCTCCTGAATGCTCTGGATCTTTATTAAGGTCAGACATTTTCTCCTCCATTTGCTCTGTTTCTTGCTCCACCTTTTCTTCACAGATGTCTTTTAAAATTTCTGTATTCAGTTCTTCATCTGTCATCTGTGATATACATGCTTCAAAATTGTCAACCTGAGGATATAAAGAAATGTCAGATTTTAGGTCTTCATCATCTGATATGACTGGAATGGATGGTTCAGGAAGATCTTCTTCAAACATCATGGTAAAGCATGCTCCAAGATCTTCATTTTGAGGATTGAAAGTTTGATCTTCCGTTGTTGGTGCAGTTGGTACAAATAGATCAGCTTCATCCTCGTCAGAGTCTGAATAATAAAAGTCAAATTGAGACTTTGCCGGTTCGGGCTCCTGAACTGATACCTCTGGTTGTTGATACTGCTCAGCTTCCTCCTCTGTTGAATTGTCATTGTGAAATGATTGGTACTCGAAGGCTTCATCAGTGTCATCCGAAACTGGTTCTTGAGGTATGTAGTTATGGTTTTCTGTGAATTGTCTCATTTGATCTGTCATCCTCTGAATGAATTCTGATTGTCTCTGAATACTTTCCAATTGATTCTGGCTTGTTTCAAGCATTTCATCCAACTCGAACATATCTTTGAGCATGTTTAACAACTGATCTTCCTCTGATGGTTCTAGTTGTTGATGAAAATCGCTTATGGATGGTGGATAAGATGGAAAATGTGATGGTTTTTCATACTTTGAATGATTCTGAAATTTCTGCCACTCTGAAAGGTGTATACATTGATCGTTCGGGTGGTACTATCACATATTACACATCTCCCCATTTCTTTATGTTGAGCAAATGTGGTATTGCTTGGTTCTGGCATCCAGTGATAATTGTTGGGCTGGACAACATGCCTCAGAAAACCGGACTGTTGCTCCCAGATGTGGGGTGTATCTTCTTGTAAAGCTCGTAATCTCTCAATCTCACAGTAATGTTCCATTTGTTCAATTACCTGAAAACAGAAGAAAGAAATAAAAATTACAGATAAAAATAAAGAAAATCAGATACAAGTAAATTGGATAGCTTCAAAATTAACAACTCAAGAAATATAAGTCCCCGACAACGGCGCCAAAAACTTGACCGGCGTAAACACACACGTATAACGCAAGCGCACGTATCGTTCAAGTAGTATAAAAATATCGATCCCACGAGGACTTAATTCCTACTATCATTATTAATTATTGAATCAATTTATTTACAAATATCTAATTAAATGGAGAATGAAATTGATTGCTTGATTGATTTGGTTGATTGTGGTTTTGCAAAATAAATAAATAAATAAAAAGACAAAAGAAAATACTACGGAAAATAACAAAAGACACAAAGATCTAGGGTCGTGAATCATTCTAATATCATTTAAAAGATGAAGTGGTTTTTTATGTTTGTGTCATAAATTAGTTTACTAATCTGGAACACTAAATTATGTAAAAGCCTCTTCCGATGGTCAGACACAAATACCCAGTTTAACCCAATTGAACCATATGTCTTTGTCAACCAAATTATCTGGATTCTTTAAGTTTAAGTTCCAATTATGGCTACCCCCGCCCGACAGTTATATTCCTATCCTGTAAGGAAATCTATTAAAGGGTTATCTATCCTCAAGGAAGATCGTGGGCTATTAAGTCTAAGGCTGAAACCTAAAATCCCTATGTCTAGTTCATTTTAGATTTACCACATCAATCTTATTGGTGATCAGACAACAAGAAGCATTAAGCTTAAGACTTAATAAGTAAACCTTTAAATTACCCAAACTATAAAATAACCCCTTATAAACCGGTGATATTAGAATTCATCACAACCCCAGATAACTAACACATAACTAGGGCTAGTAACAACTTAAAAGTAAAAGACATAAAGTAAAAATACTGAAAAGTAAATTACAATAAAATAAAATGCTAAGGTAAAAAGAATTACTTTTACTACTACTAATTTAGATATCTCCCATAAAATAATATATAAACTTGTGATAATATTACCAACCGACCAATCTGGCGGTATCCTGATTAAGTCAAATTAAGTCCAACCAGACATTAAGGCGGAACCAAAATTAAATTTACCAACCGACCAATCTAGCGGTATCCTTGATTAGTCAGGTTTAAACCAGATTAAAAATGAATTACCAACCGACCAATATAGCGGTATCCCTTATTAAGTCAATATATTAAATAGTGAATATATTATTTTTAAGGGAGATTAATCTAAATAGTAATAGTAAAAGAATTACCTTTCACCCAAGCTAGGGAAGTTACTTCATCATGATGAATAGTAAAAACTGTAAAAAATAAAAATTAAAAATTAAATTACTATTATTACAAAACGTAATTAAAATTATTTACAAAACTAAAAATTAAAAAAAAAAACTAAAAAAAAAAACTAAAAGAAGAGAGAGAACTCTCTCTTTAGAGAGAATTGAAGAGAGAGAGAGGTGTATTGAAATCTGAAATTTCGAGCTCTATTTATAGGGGTCGATAAGGGTCCAGCGTCGCGACGCCAGATTTATCGACGTGGCAGCTTCTGGTTCGTCGGTTGCAGATTCCGGATAAGGTGATAAGGTGACACGTGGCGCGGTGGTTGGTCTTCAATTATTGTGACACGTGGCGGCTTCTGATTGGCCACTGAGATTCTTATCCGCCACGTGTCAGATAAAGATAGGATATCCAATAATTGATGCTGGCGTGGTGATGACGTGGCGGTGAGGTGGCGGTGACATGGCGACACGTGGGAAAGAGACTGTCGGCACCGTATGATTGCGACACGTGTCACTTCCTGATTGGCTGATGATGATGTGGCACGACACGTGGCAATGTTGACATGTTGACGTGGCTGATGACATGGAGACATGTAGGATGACACATGGCACACGTGGCGATGATGACTGTCGGCACCGTAGGATGCTGACACGTGGCACGGCGCTTGTTAGCATATCGGCTGTGATGGTGACACGTGGCACGACACATTTTAGCAAAGTCAAACTTTTCTCAGATTTTGATTTGTGGACCCGGCGCACGTTAGCACTGTTCGGCGCATTTTAGACGTCGCGACGCGTAAGGCTTGGCGGCGCGACGCGCTAAAGACCAAAATATCCCTGTTGACGCATTTTTGTCCTTTTTCCCCTAAATTGCCTCCAATGCTTTCCAAACTTTATTTATCTATAAAATAACACAAAATACATCAAAACATTCAAAAAACTCGAGAAATTATACGAAATATTAGGTTAAATGAGTGTGAAATAGTGATAGATTTACCACTCATCAATTAGCTTGAAATCAAAATTGGTTAAGATTATGCTAAATTGTCGTGAGCATGATAAGCATGGAATGAGTTGTTTTGCTTCAATTTGTGTTGGACATGAGTTGATAAATTAAAGCAAGATTAATTAGTTTAATTGGTGTTTTGGAAATATTAGTTTAACTAATTAATTGTGGCAATTACACTTAAATTAATTAATATGATATAAAATAGGTTTGATTGTCCATCTTTTTGATATAATATATATAAGGCATCCTCCGGATAATTCAAATCGAAGCAATTGGATGTCCGATTGGGGCCTATATGACACGACATTTAGAATAATATGTTAATAATAAAATTAGTCTTTAAATTGGATTGAGCTAATATTATTGTATTTGGGCTTAATGGGCTTGGTTGGGCCAAGCTTGGTTTAAGACAATTGGATTTGATCTAAATTGGGCCTAAAATCATTCCATAAAGTCCAAATATAATACTTGGGCCTTTAACAATTTAATTGGGCCTAAATTGATTTTATGGCAAATGTTGATTCCTAAATTGGGTCTTGGCATTTTGGATTGGATCCATAATTGCCAAAGCCCATGCCTTAAGAATTAATCAAAAGCCCATTGGACTTTAAATTAAATTGACATTGGATGTTAATTGGGCCTTTGAGACCCATTAAGATTGGATTTGGAATCTAAGTCTAAAAGGCACATAAATAAGTGTAATTATTTAATTTGGAATTAAATTAGAATTAGTATTGAATACAGATTAAATTGGATTTAAAATTGTAATTCGATATAATTCAAGAATACGCACTTTGAGTACTTATTCTTAAACGAGTTGGACTCGCGCAAATCAAATCGTTGTTTGAACATTGGATGGTCATTAATTCAAAGATTAATTAATTGGATTAGATTGATTGAATAACATGTTTTGTGTGAATACATGGATGTATTGTATGAATAATATATATCAGATGGATATTAGAAGGGTGAGGGCAATTTTGGAAATTATTGTAATAAATTTAGAATTTATTAAATTGGACCTGCGTGCCCAACGTGTTCTCTTCATTCTCTTTGTACTTATCTTCTCACCAACTCCCCTCAATGTAAATGAGGTTTCTTTATTGTATTATGTAATTGAGTAGAAGTTAGAATAGTGCTAGCGGGAGAGAGGAAATGAAAAGATTTATTCTTGGAACAATTAGTTAAATATCCATCTGTATATCATTATTATTTATTTCGCACCTTATTATGCTTTTAGAATGCATGCTTAAGGGTGTATGATGAGACTTAATCAAAGATAATAAATTGGTTTCCAATTTACGCGAAAAATCCACAATCAAATATTAAGCGATTTCCTTCCATCGAGTGGTTCTTTCTCAAGATCCAAGACTGGCATTGGTTTGTTGGCCAAAGTCAAGATCAATGTTCATCGCTGATGTGTTTGAACCACGAAGGCTTTGTTATATATCATATATCTTGGGTAGTTGTGACTTGTTGGCCAAAGTCAAGGTAACTTCTTGTTCATCGACATGGATTACGAAATTTTCCCACTGTCAATAGGTCCCATTTAACTGGAATCATTAAGCTTGTTGAGCCAAAGCCAAGACTTAATTGATTCAAAGGAAAATGTTAGGAAATATATTGGATATATTGACATATATATTGTATATATGTTTCAGACTTGGAGGTCCACCTACCGGATCTAGGAATTGGATGAGATCCAATTGATCTTAGAGATCTACCTAGTTAAGTATCATACAACTTGTTGGCCAAAGTCAAGGTTGTGTGTTATTTAACGGAATCCTAGCCCACTAGGAAACAAGGTTTCCCGAGTACTCAACAGAGGGTTAGAGGCTCGCCGAAAAATAGTCGGAGGCTAGTATTGAATTTGTAATTTCGTTCAAATACTTGCCAAATACGCGCTTTCTAATTATTTTCGTCATTTTATATATTTATATTAGTTGGACGAATATTTTATTATTTTCTTGTAACAGTTGGACTGTACCCAAAATCGTTAATTGAATAGTTAGACTATTGCAATTAAGATGGCTGGAAAGGTCAATGTTAGGGACATTATCATGGCGAAAATGTCTTTAATGGTGCAAACTTTCCTGAGTGGGATATGAACCTCATGATTGTCTTGGGGGCTGAGAGATTTCTCTATACGATAGAAGACCTCTTAGGCCTAAGCCCGGAATTGAGAGCTGCTTGAGCTTGAGCTTTGGAAGACTTACAGTGATGAAAACTCAACTGTTCAATTTGTCATGCTTGCTGCAATGACCCTAAAATTTCATCGTCAAAATAAGGGATTGGATCCTTACGAAATGATGTTGAAATTGAGGGACCTTCACCGATCTAACCTTAGATCGCAGATGTACGAATTGCAAAAGAAGCTATTTCGCTCTCGCATGTCAGAGGGTACATCTTTTCGGCACCATGTATCACATATGATTATTGACATCGAACAGCTAAGACATCTAGGCATAGTCTTCGAGGCTGAGACTTCCATAGATTTGATCTTACAGTCTCTTCCTGACAGCTGGAGCCGGTTCATCATGAACTATAATATGATGAACCAAGAAAATTCTCTTGGAGAGTTGATGGCAATGCTGAAATAGGCAGAAAAAGAGCTTTTGCAGGGCAAAAAGTGCGAGGCGCACTTCGCTTTGACATATTAGAATGCCAAGGTTTGGCCAAAGGCTTCTGGAGGTGTGAAGAAGAAGAAGAGAAAGGGCAAGGCCAAATCATCAAAGTCTTCTGGGAAGGCAAATGACAAATCCCAAGATGTCTGTCTACAATGTGGCAAACGGGGACACTGGAAGCGTGACTGCCGTGAGTACAAGGCGCACATGAAGGAAGTGAAAGCGGGCAAGGCACCGGCTTAAGGTATGTTTGTTATTGAAATAAACATGTATACTTCTAGTTTTAAAAATTAGATTTTTGATTCTGATTGTGGTACTCATATATGTACTGATGTGCATAATCTGCAGATTAGTAGGAGACTGGCTTCAGGAGAGATCGACCTCCGAGTTGGAAATGGGACTGGAGTCGCCGTTTTGGTTGTTGAGACCTACATTTTGGAACTGCCCTCGGGGCATGTACTTAATTTATCAGACTGTTATTATGTACCTTGTTTGACTAGAAACATTATATTTGTATCTTGTTTAACCCAATGTGGGTATACTTTTGTATTCAGAAACACCAGGTGTTTTGTTTATAAAAATGATTTTGAGATATGTAGTGCTGATGTTAATAATGGTCTTTATATTTTGAATATAAATCAATCTCAAACATATAACATGACAAAAAAAATGCTTAAATTAAGTAACAAAGATGAAATTTATATGTGGCATTGTCTTCTGGGACACATTAACAAAACTCGTATATCCATACTTTCGAAGAGCGGGTACTTGGACGGATTTGATCCAAATTCATATGACGTCTGCGAATCTTGTTTATTAGGCAAAATTCCTAAAACACCTTTTAGTGGTAAATGTGCACTTGCCACCGAACTATTAGCCCTTGTTCATAGTGACGTATGTGGGCCCATGTCCAGCCAGGCTAGAGGTGGATATGAATACTTCGTAACCTTTACAGATGATGCATCGCTTTATGGTTATGTGTATCTTATGAGACACAAGTTAAAAACCTTTGAGAAATTCAAAGAGTTTCGACACGAAGTAGAAAAACAGACCGACAAAAGTATTAAAACATTACGGTCGGACCGTGGTGGAGAATACTTGAGCAATGAGTTTCTCGATTACTTAAAAGAGTATGATATTCTTTCACAGTGGACTCCTCCCGGAACACCTCAATTAAACGGTGTGTCCGAACGGAGAAATCGAACTTTGTTGGACATGGTAAGGTCTATGATGAGTCGCACAGAGCTATCAATTTCCTTATGGGGATATGCATTGAACAGTGCAATACTTATTTTGAATAAGGTTCCGTCAAAGTCTGTTCAACAGACTCCATATGAAATATGGACATGAAAGAAACCAGGTTTCTCATTCCTGAAGATTTGGGGATGCTGGGAATACGTTAAACGTTTGGATGGTACCAAACTAGAACCTAAATCGGATAAGTGCTTATTTGTAAGTTATCCTAGGGAAACCAAATGATATTACTTCTACCACCCACAAGAGAACAATGCATTTTTTTGCTCTCCATGCGGTTTTTCTTGAAAAGGAATTCCTAAATACAGTGGTAAGTGGGAGGAAAATAGAACTCGATGAAAGTCAGAGTGATTGTATTCCTGACATCGATTCCAAAACGGGACACGAACAGTTCATCAGGGATGAAACTCTACCATAATCTTATAATACACAAGAATCGTGTAGATCAGAGAGAGTTAGAAAACAACCTGAGAGGTATGGGTTTCTGATCTCGCTTCACGTAGATATTAATCTTATTGAGGATAATGAGCCGACTACGTATGAGGAAGTGATACAAGGTATCGGCTCCGCTTTATAGCAAGATGCCATGAAGTCCTAAATGGATTCCATGTATACCAACCAAGTTTGGACACTGGTTGATGCACTAGAAGGCGTAAAGCCTATTGGTTGTAAATGGGTCTTCAAGAAGAAGACGCGCATGGATGGTAACATACAAACGTACAAAGCTAGGCTTGTAGCAAAAGGGTATCGTCAACGACATGGTGTTGACTACGATGAAACTTTTTCACCTGTTGCCATGATTAAATCCATTCGGATAATATTTGCTATTGCTGCATATTTCGATTATGAAATATGGCAGATGAACGTCAAAACCGTTTTCCTTAATGGAAACCTTTTGGAGGATGTTTATATGCAACAGCCTGATGGTTTTGTCGTACCAAAACATGCAAACAAGGTTTGCAAGTTAAATCGATCCATTTATGGATTGAAGCAAACATCAAGTTCTTGGAACCAACTTTTTGATGAGATCATAAAAGAATATGATTTCATTCAAAACGAGGATGATCCTTGTGTATATAAGAAGGTTAGTGGGAGCGCACTGACATTCATTGTCCTTTACGTAGATAATGTATTGCTTATTGGCAATGACATTCCCATGCTATAATCGGTGAAACCTTGGCTTTCATTAAAATTCTCCATGAAAGATCTGAGAGAAGCAGCTTTTATTCTGGGAATAAGGATCTACCGGGATAGATCTAAAAAGATGCTTGGACTCTCCCAGAGCTCGTATATCAACAAAGTGTTGAAGAGATTTAACATGGATCAGTCTAAGAGGGGACTGTTGCCAATGTCACATGACGTCTCTCTATCTAAGGACATGTGTCTTAAACCTCAATATGAGAGAGACAACTTGAGTCGGATCCCGTTCGCTTCAGCAGTCGGATCGATCATGTATGTCATGATATGTACGAGACCTGATGTCTCGTATGTTTTGAGCATGTGCAGTCGCTATCAGGCCGATCCAGGTGATGGTCACTGGGTTACGGTTAAGAACATCCTTAAGTATCTTAGACGAACTAATGATGCTTTCTTAATCTATGGAGATGGAGAACTTGAGGTAACTGGGATTACCGATGTAAGTTTCCAAACCGATAAAGATGAATGTAAGTCACAATCCGGGTACATATTTTATTTGAACAACAAAGCAGTGAGCTGGAAATCTTCCAAGCAAGAGACTATTGCCGATTCAACAACAGAAGCAGAATATATCGCTGCAGTTGAGGCAGTTTGGATCCGTAAATTCCTAATTGGATTAGGAGTAGTTCCGTTACAAGATGAGCATATTCCTTTGTATTGTGACAATAACGGGGCTATAACGCAGGCTAAGGAACCGCAGTCTCATCAACAATCCAAGCATGTACTTTGACATTTCCATCTGATTCGTGAGATCATACATCATGGCGAAGTGAAGATCTAGAAGGTCGCATCAAATGACAATATTGCAGATCCGCTGACGAAGGCTATTTCTCAGCAAAAGTTTGAGCGACATGTACATAATTCAAGTGAAAGATACTTGAGTGATTGGCTATAGGCCAAGTGGGAGATTGTTGGACAATTATGACCTATAGTATCACTATTTGTAAAAGACATTGTGGTTATTGTATAAATTAACTATGTGACAAAGGAAATTGCTATTTTATCATTTTGTAATTAGATTACTTGAATATATAAATGATAAAAAGTTCTTATGATTAGTTTCAGATTAATAAGATATGAGACAATATCAATCCACGTAAGGTTTAATCATTAAGTATCTCTAGTCGTAGTATTATCGAGACTGGACATCGATAATGCGGAATAGACTAGTATTGCACGTGTGCGCGTTATGGATGCGTAACAACATAGTTCTCATATATTTGGGAATTGGATACTCATGCAAGTGTAATAGGAGGTTATGTTTACCGATGGTACGGAAACAGCTTCGCTCTGATAGACCCCTCGGAATCCCATTGGTAGTATGAATATGTGTCTATGGGAATCCGAATTAGGGTAGGTGTATTTGGTCTGAACCTGAGACTTGCATCTCTAATACTTGCGAAAATCAGTACGCTTCGGTTTTAGTCATCCAGGGCTTTAACATGTTCTGTGTACGCCTCTTCTGAGTTTATTGAGAATCGTAGTGTATTGGGTGTGATGTCAAGATGGAAGTATCATTTCAGTCATATGGAGATGATGATCACGCAGAGATACAGAATTGGTACTCTAATATATTGCAACTATCGGGATAATATGACAATATCATGATTATCCGATTAAAGAGACTAGTTGCTAGTGATCCGATATATGTTTCGTACGGGGCAGACACAATTCCAGCCCCAGGCCTAGCATGTGACATCCGATACTGGATCGTAATATGCAATACATTGTATACTATGCCCGATATAGATTATATATTCTTTGTTTAATATTTCTGGAGAATTGCGCAGGCACGGTGCTTTGCTAGAAGCCAACCATGTCTTGTAAATCGGTAAGAACGTGGTACAAAGTATGCACGTGTTCGGATAGTCCGACAACCGGATTTACTGCCAACATATCCAGGGATCTCTTAGGTCGCTTCCCAAAGATTCACCGATGACATTTGACTCGAACAGAATTAATCTATGATTAATCAAGAGAGAGAAAATTAATATGGGATTAATTGCGGCAAGAATTTATCTGGGATAAAATTTGATTAGATGAGATAACACGATTAATTTGGAATTAATCGATTAAATAATGTATTGGATATATTAAATGAAATCAGATTTCAAAGCGAAATTAAAATTGAATTTTAATTTTGGCGAACGAATCAATTTGGAAATAATTCACGAGCGACGTTCGTAATAATTTTACAAGACATTATTATTTAATTAAATTGGATTTAATTACGTCGCGATGAAAAATTCGTTTAATCGGATTAAGCGAACCCGAGCCCGAAGTGTGTGGAGCAAGCCACTTGAATTTTGAATTAAAGTGGGTCCCGCCAACTTACATCACATGTCTATCAAGTGTAAACTTGAGTGATGGAAGTGGTTGGAGGCATTAAATGTCATTTTCCCTCCAAAACTCATTGCTTTTGCTTTTGGAAAAGGCATATACACATTTTGTGAGTTGACTTGGTCAATTATGTTTTTAGAAAACAAAACACAAAATTTTCTTCTCTCTCCCTCTTGCTTGGCCGAACACAAGCTTCTTCTCTCCCTTTGATTTTGATTCAAAATCAAACAAAGCTAGCACTTCAAGAGTTGAAGAAGGTGATAGGGAAACTCACCCTTGGAATTAAAGATTCAAAACAAAGCTTGGAGCTTCCAAAATGAAAAGATTTTTGAAATCTCCACATCCGATCTTTGTAAGTACTTCCGCAACTTCTTTGATCTTATTCACATTGAATCATGACTTAGAGATCTTTGGCATGTTCTATGAACACCTACACTTAATATGTTTTGAATTGAAATATTTTTCGATTGTTGGTTTGGGATGTGAAACCTTTTAATTAAGTAATAAAAGGAATCAATTATTGAATATAGGAATTTAATACAAAAGGGATTCCCGACGCTTTGCTGCTTTTCTCTACTAATAACTTTTACGTATTTTTCGTAATCTTTGATTTACATTACCAATTCAATCATTCTCTTTAATTAAGTTATTGCTGACGTTTTGTTTAAGTGAATTAGTTCCTTCGTAACCATCTCTTTGAGGAATCGGCACCCCAACTATACTGCGATAAGCGTAAGTACTTTTTGGATGTAATCAAATTTTGGAACTGTTGCCGGGGAGACTGTTTACAAGCAAAAAGAGCAGGTTTCCTTAGTCAACAACAAAACGGTAACTTCGTTCCATCTTTATTTTTTTTGTTTTTTTTTTCTATTTTATTTATTTGATTTCAGTTTTAGTTTTAGTTTAAGATTTGATCTTTAGTTTTATTCTTTTATTTTTGTTTCTTATTTTAATTGTGGTGAGTGCATGCCTAGACTTATGGATCAGTTTGGTAGATTTGTTAGAACTAACGAGGAAGATTCAGACTCAGAAAGTTTATTTGACAATCTTTTTACCACACCATCTACATTTAGCACACACAATATGAGTGACTACGAGAGACCACCCATTAGGACTCTTGAGGAGTACCTCCACCCCACTCGCACAGCTAAACCATCATGCATAATATTTCCCCCTAATGCACACATATAGACTTTAAACCTGGAATGATATATTATCTCCCAACCTTTCATGATTTGGAGAATGAGAACCCTTATGTGCATATTAGGGAGTTTGAAGAGGTTGTAGCAACCTTTCATGACCTATTTGGGACTACAGACACAATTAGACTTAAGTTTTTCCCTTTTTCCCTTAACGATAGAGCTAAAATCTGGTTGTAATCTTTAAGACCTCGTTCGATAGGATCATGGGGTGAGATGACACATATATTCTTAAATAAATATTTCCCACACCATAAGACTAATGCCCTGAAAAGACAGATCTATATCTTCTCCCAGAAAGACAGTGAAACCCTTTATCAAACTTGAGAGAGGTTTAAAGAGATGTTAGCTAGTTGCCCTCACCATGGGTATGAGAGTTGGCGCTTAGTGAGTTATTTTTATGATGGTCTAACCCATAGGGAGTGCCAATTCGTTGAGACAATGTGCAATGGTGAGTTTATACGAAATGACCCTGATGAGGCACTAGAGTACATAAATGACCTAGTAGATAGCATTGATAGGACACATCCCACTCCTTCTAGCGGAGGCATACATCACTTTAGGTTGAACTATTAACTAGAGAGATAAGAGCCTTAAAAGCCAAAGATAATAAGACTATGCATGCAGTAGCTCAGTTAGAGCCCCAAGATGGGGTGTTTTATGTGTAAAGGGAGTGAGCATCTAACCCAAGAGTGTCATTTATATGGTGAGACGAGGGAAATATATGAGGAACAATGCAATACCTTAGGGATGTATAGGAAACCTTATACACCATATTCAGACACTTACAATCCTAGTTGGAGAAATCACCCAAATTCGAGTTGAAAACATGCGTCTTAACAGCCCATTCAAACACCACAACCTATAGGGTACAGTGCTCTCTAGTATCACACACCTACCATTCCTATAAATTCTTTAGAAGATACTGTGCACGCATTTATATAGGCCCAGAGTAAAACTAATCAAAGGTTTGAGTCACTGATAGCTCAGGTGGTTGAAGATAATAAGGAGATAAAGAGTCAAGTCTCTAAGTTTACTAATGTCCTGAGTGTGCAAGAACAAGGAAAGTTTCCATCTCAGGCTCAACCAAATCCTCAAGGGCAACACATGATACAAGATGATCATGAAACATCCAATGTAAAATGTGTTAATTCCATATTCACTAGGAGTGGTAGAGAGGTAGGCTTGCAGGACACCTCCAACATTATAGGTGACCCCAAAGATATTAGTACCAATATTCCTCAAGAGGAACAAGTGACACAAAGCCCGGTTATAGTACTTTTCCCTCAAGCTCTTAAGCCTACTGCGAGAGCTACAGAACCTAATGGTGAGATCCTAGAACATTTAAAGCAATTAAAGATTAACCTTCCTCTGTTACATGTGATCAAACAGGTTCCCACATATGCAAAGGTTTTGAAGGATTTATGCACCATGAAAAGAAAGCATCATGTGAAAAAGACTGCATTCCTGACAGAGCAAGCAAGTGTAGTGATTGACCAGTGGGCCCCACCAAAATACAAAGATCTGGGATGTCTCACTATTGCTTGCCACAATGGCACATACGAGTTGGTCAAGCTTTATTAGATTTAGGTGCTAGTGTTAATCTTATGCCATATTCTATCTATATACAGCTAGGACTTGGAGAGATTAAACCTACATATGTGGTTTTACAGTTAGCTGATCGCTTGACTAGAACATCGCGGGAGTAGTTGAGGATGTTTTATTTCAAATCGATAACTTCCACTATCTTGTTGATTTTCTGATTTTAGATACTCAATATGTGGTTAAAATTGAGTCAAAAATTCCTCTCATCTTAGGTAGACCTTTACTTGCTACAGCCAATGCCCTTATTAATTGCAGGAACGGTCTCATGAAGTTATCATTTGGGAATATAACACTGGAAGTGAATATCTTGTAGGGGTTTTATGGCGGAAATCCGGTAACGCAGCGGAATCACGGAAAATCAAAATTTTCCGATTTCAAAATTTTTCTTGGATCAATTAAATAAATTTATTTATTTAATTACCCAATTATCAAATTCTGAAAAATTACACAAGAGATCAAATTTCTTGGTAATTACCGAAATGCTCCATAACTTTGCAAATTGATCATTTTAGTCCTAAAATTATCTAATATAATTTTGGATGATTCTAAATCATTTCTAAAATGATTTCCAACAATTCCAACTCATCAAAATCAGATTGCAACAAAATCCCCAATTTTAGTCTAATTGCCGAGAGCACCCAAATTTTTCAGGTAATTACAATTTAGTCTTTTTTGTTCAAAACATGTCAAGATCAAATCAAATCAACCAAAAAATTTATATGCATCATATACATACTATAATACATCACATATATGAAAATACCAAAATTTGGAATGGGTTAAGAACCTTAATTTTACAATTTCATCAAATTGACCAATTTCATCAAATTGACCAATTTCACCAAATCCATTAAATCCATTACTCTAATTCAAACTTTACAACACCAAACAAGTCTCACCATCATGAAACAACTCAAGAACAATTCTAGGTCATCAATGATTGGCTTAGAAATTCTAGAATGACAACTTGATTATCAAATAATCAAAAGAGAGCTTATGAAACCATTTCAAGCTCACTTTGAAACCATACATGCAAACATCTTTCATACAAGTTCATAACCAATTAAAACATAAACTATAAGTAAAGAGATAACATCAAAGCAATACAAGATGAAGCTAAGCATGTTAGAAACATTTTCTATGTTGAAGACTTTAAAGAAAAACTTACAAAAATAAGATTTTTCCAAGCTTTCTTCTTTAGCCTCCAAGCCTTTTTTCTCTCAACTCTATTATGTTTATTTGGTAACTTATGAACTCTTAAACCCTAAAAATGAAACAAAATAATTTATACTTCACAAAAAAATGGCCCTTGGCCGAATTTGGTAGTATAATAATATCTAGATATTATTTTGTTTCATTTAAAGTTACTTTATCAACTTGCAAACTTCATTATTACAACTTTAATGAATTTCAACAAGTCAAAAAAGGCAACTCGAAAATATAACACTTATATTCATTTTAGGTCATGGCCGAAATTTACTAAGAAAAAGGAATAAGGATATTTTCAATTTTAACTTATTAAAACAAATATCCAAGTAGTCAAAACCATTTTGACAACTTTTTCCTTTAATGTATAAGTCAACAATATACACTTGAATCATTTCCTAACTTTATCATTTGACAAGATATTTATATTTTAATTACTTTAATTATTTAACAATTAAATAATTAATTAAATACAAATATCTCAAATATATGTATTATATTTACTTTAAATATCTCAAATACATATACTAATGATATATGTCAAATATCATAATTTGACAATTAAATAATGTGTATTTAATAATATCAAATATTAAACACAAATACACACTAATTAGGAAATGACGGTTCGACACCTAATGCATGTATCTTTCGTTTAACAGTTAAACGATCAATAAATAATCACCATTATTTATAATAGTCGTCCTAGTGCTCTACGAGTATATTTCATTAATGAGACTCTTTAGATTCAGGTATATCCATCACGAAATCCAATTTCGTGTCCATAATTTACCCACCCGTAAATTATGACGACCATGGATAAACTCATTGAATCATACAGGTCGAGGTCCTTGCATACGTATAATTCATACGTCACATGTATCCGGATTATCCCAGAGATATAGATATAAATGTCAAATCTCTATAGGTATAATCATGTTGACGTATCTATTAGCAATCTCTAAATAACATTCGAAACTCACTTCCGAAGTATACTATGGCCATAGATTTAACAGATTGCTAATCACATTTGGACTACATATGCTCTGTACACAAAACTGACGGATCCTATCTTGACACATGCAGGATATCCTGAGGATCGGTCCACACCCAACGAACAGACTGTTGGGGTTGGTGCTCAGAGCGCCAATTCCCGGTTGTATTTATGTTGAATACTTCTGTAAAACTTTATTATTATGAATAATATATGCAGTTTCTATAATATAATCTATCTTTCTATATGGTAAAGACGTAATGACCCTAGAATGATTAGTTTTGATACAGTTGCAAAAAGCGTCGCAACGGACATTGAGTAGTATCATGACGTTGTCATTCTCAGACAGTTCCTGGTCAAGGTTTACACTACTTGGTCAGTAAAGTAAACCCGTTGAGACTGGTACATGTCGTATACTGGAATATATGATTCCAATGGTTTCTCAATGAACCATTAGTCTTGGAGACCAGTATAGACGTGTAGGTGTTTATAGCGGATAAACACTGAACGACTCACCGAAGATTCTTAATGGATGGTACACCAGCGTCAATAAGAATCTTCTTGGGTTGAGTAGCACTTGTGATTCTTAGACTTGAGATGCCATTGTGGGCACATAAGACATCTTCTACACTTAGACGGCAGTCATGTCACCGATCTATTTAGATCAGACCTCTGCCTGTTCGTTGGGTGTAGATAGATCCTCAGGGTGTCCTATGTGTATCAAGATAGGATCCGTCAGTTCTGTGTATCAGAGCATAGGTAGTCCATATGATTAGCAATCAGATAAAACCATGGGCCGTGGTAAAGTTTAGAAGCTAGTTCTAAACATTATTTTTGAGATTGCTAATAGAATAGTCGACTGGATAATCCCGATAGAGATTTGGCGTTTACATCTATATCTCTGGGATTTATCCGGATACCTGTGACGGAGGAATTATACATTTGCCATGACCTCGACCTGTATGGTTCAGCGAGATTATCCGTGATCGTCATAATCTACGGGTGGATAGATTATGGACACGAAATTAGATTTCGTGACGGATATACCTAAATCTAGAGAGTCTCAATAATGAAACATACTCGTAGAGCACTAGAGCAACATTAATAAATAATATTGATTATTTATAAAGTCGTTTAAAGGTTAAACGCAATATACTTGCTAAAGGGACTAGATAGTCATTTGCCTAATTATTGTGTATTTACATTTAATACTTGATTAATTTAAATACACATTAATTAATAGTCAAAATGGGTTATTTGACTTATATCCTAAATGAATATATGTTTTTAATATTTAATGTAAATATTATACATATATTTAATATATTTGTATTTGATTAATTAATTGATTATTTAATTGTTAAATGATTAAATTAATTAAAATATAAATATCTTACATTAGGATATTTAAAGTAAATGATATTAGTTGCCTTTGTTGACTTAATTAAATATCTAATAAAGTTGTATTTAGATATTTATGCAAGTTGACTAATTAAACTTGAAATGAAAAATCAAATTACATTACTTGTATTTCATTTGATGAAATTCGGCCAAGGCCTTTTGGTTACAAGTATATATTGATTTTCATTTCACTTTACACTTAACCTAATACACTTTTCATAAAACTCCATTGAAAGAAAACAAAGAAAGTAAGTGAGGAAGAAAAGGAAAAACCAAAAGAAAAGCTTGGATTTTGTAAGTTTTTCAAACTTACTATTAGAAAGGAAATTGTTCCTTAGGATCTAGGCAACATCTTGTGATGTTCTTAAGTTATTCTTTTCTTTATTTCTTTTGTTTTTGATGATGGAAATTTTGTTGAAAGTGTTGAGCATGTATGATGAAGAAAGCTTGTAACTATTGTAGTTATAACTATTCTTTTAAGTTTTTGGAAACCATGTTGCTAATCTAGAGTTATTGACCCACTCTTAAATGACCTAGATTTGATCTTGAGTTGTTTCATTGTGTTGAGACTTGGATTGGATGGAAGAATGATGATTGAAGTAATTGATTTAATGTATTTGGTTTAATTTGTCCAATTTGAGGAAATTGAAAAATTAGGGTTCATGACTAATTCCAAATTTGGGGATTTTCATATATATTGTGTATTTGTATGTGTATATGATGCATATAAAGTTTCATGTTGATTGGATTTCATTTGGATGTGTCTTGAAGCATGAAAGTGCAAAATGCACAAATTAGAGCCTAAAGGAGGCTCTCGGCCAAGTGAAGATAATTTGGGGATTTTGGTTGTTTTGGTGTTTTGATGTTTTGAACATGCTAAGTTCATCTTAGAAATGATTTAGAATCATTCAAAATTGATTAGATCAATTTCGGACTAAAATGGACAAAATACCAAAGTAAGGGTAATTTGGTAAATTCACTTAAATATGATTTATTGAATTTTATTTCATAATTTGATTATTGGAATATTAAATAAATATGTTTATTTAATTAATTCGAGAAAAAATTTTGAAATCGGAAAATACGATTTTCCACCGCTTCCGCTGCGTTACCGGATTCACCCCCTAAAAACCCCTACAAAATGGTATCAGAGCGAGTCTGATTCTAGGCCACCTAATATGATTAGCCTTCATTGAATCAATGTTTAATCATGTTTTCTTGACTTTATGCATGCTTATTAGGATCTAAATTGGTTAGATTTAGGGTGTATGACACTTAGCGGAAAATCCCTAATTAATAAGGTTTGAATGTAATTATGTATTTGATGCATGTTATATGGTCCGTCTTGTCAATACGGTTTATGAATACTTCTTTGTGACTACATCCGAGACCGTGCCTCTGCTGTGAGGATGTATCCGATAAAGATTTATTTATACCGGATGTATATCAGATACTAGGTAAATTCAAGTAAAAGCGGAATTCTGAACGTGCCCTAGCTGTCAGGATTACGTAAGTAACTTGAGTTTATCATTGACGAGTTTAACCTTGGTACGTCTCCTTGTGGGCCTGCCTTCGCAGCGACAACGAGAAACGGCCAGGACCGGATACTTAGGAGTCATTATTGAATGATTGACAAATGAGTTGTCTACCTGATGAATATACGTAGGCGAGACCGTGCCTCTGCTGTGAGCCGAAATATATTCACGGGATCCACTTTTCACTATTAGTATTTAATTTAATTTTTAAATATTTGTATTCTGTTTTGGGATTACAGTATTGCATGATTTAGTGGGAGGGGCATATTAGATTAAAAATCCATGATCTAGTTTATGCTTTTGATATTATATGAAACTACTTAATTTCTGCTAACCGTTTTTCGTGATCTATATGATAGATTGGCGATGGCGGCACAATCCACAAATCAGTTTGCGCGTATGCTTGATGCGAACAAACTGAAAGGCGCTGAGAACTTTGCAGACTGGGAATTGGATTTGAGGATTGTCCTCGATTCCGAAAAGCTAGGTTATGTTCTTGAGGGTCCGTTGCCCCTTGCAGTGGGTGCGGATGCTTCGGAGGAGGAACGCCAAGTTTTTGAAACTTGGAAGGATGATGATTTAAGGGTTAAATCATACATCCTTAGTTCACTGTCTCCGAAACTCAAGCAACAGTACTATGGTATGCTAGATTCCTATAGTATGATGACGCGATTGAGACAATCGTTTGAGAACCAAGAACAAGTGATTGTTCACAAAGTCGCCATGGAACTGTTCCATGCGCGTCTGGATGAGGGGCAAAGTGTTAGCCCACATGTTCTTCAGATGATCGATTTGATCGATCAATTGAGGCAACATAATCTCATCTTGAATGACATTCTCGGTAGGAGTGTCATTCTTGGTTCACTACCAGCTTCATTTCGCCAGTTCGTGATGTACTTCAACATGCACAGGACTGTCTGTACCTACCAGGAGCTACATAGGATTTTAGTTTAGTTCTTTTTTTTTACGCTTGAATTGCTAGGGACTAGCAATAAGCTGGTTGGGGTTGTGATAAGTACATGAAAATGTACTTTGAACATCGCTAATTCGGCTTGATTATCATTGTACGGGACAAATTTGGGCATAAGGATAAACTCGTCATTCCACTTTAGATTTGAGGATGGGTAAAGCCCAACACTGTAGTCTAACACTAAAGATCTCAAGAAGCCCAATATAGTAATCCAACTCTAATGACCTCAAGAAGCCCCAGACACGTCCCATGCTTCTATCTTAACCTCTCAACTATCGTAAACCCATTTTTGCTAACAAAAATACCTACTCCACATGATAACGCTTTCCACTCACCAAAAGTATTATTATTGGACACATTTCGGGCCCATCTTTGCTAATTACAGCTGCAATGCCAACTAAAAAAGTAATAGCTCTATCCTATAAATTACAGCATAATTCAGAACATATGAGGTCAAGTCTTAGCTCTCATACTTGAGCTCTCTAAGCTTCTCACTCCCTAAACACCAGCCACCGCCCTCACGAAAGTCAACAAAAGTCAAGATAACTTTCGACCTTGTTCTTCCCATATTTACAGCTCGTCTTCATACTGACTTGAGCGTCGGAGTGCCTTTGGCACCCACCACACCGGTGGGAAGTATTCCCCGCTCATTCTACCTTTGTTTTGCAGAATCGCTAGTGCCCCCAACCAAAAAATTATCGATTGTGGACCTCGGGCGAAATCCAACATCCATAATTTGGCGCCCACAATGGGGCCTTAGCGATTCATCGTAGGAAAAAATCCCTCAGTCTAAGGTTCTTAGAAACAGTCACTCATGACTTCGAGCAGTGAGCAGACACCAGATTTTGTGGCAACACAATTAGCCACGCTCCAAGAACGTTTACGAACTTTGGAGGAGGAGAACCTGACCATGCGAAACTCCAATTTAAACCTCCAAAAATAGCTGGAGAAAATTTCCTTGACTTTCCAACAACGTGATACTCCAGACAATCCCAACAATCACATAATCACATCCAATCTTTTGGGGACGTTCAATGATGTGGCAAACGATGATCCGCCCCCAGACGACCACCCCCGAAATGATCCAAGAAATGAACCAATTTTCCCCATCGACCAAGCGCAAAAAGTCGCCTCCAACATGCACAAAGAAATGTTAGAATTCAATGAAGTAATTTTGTCCAGCCTACCAGGTGTCATGTTACCAATAAGGAAAATAGGAGCCGGAACAATTTCTGACACTCCATTTTTTGAGACCATCACTTCCATTAAACTACCAAGGAAGTTCAGTCCTCCAGATATGAAGATGTACGATGGATCGACTGACCCAATGACCATATTTTCCATTACAAATACAAGATGATGTAGACGGGTCTAACCCCTCAAAAATGAGAGGCTGGAATGTGCAGAGGATTTGGAGAAATATTAGATGGTCCTGCCCTCACCTGGTTCATCAATCTCCCATACAGATCCATCGAGTCTTACCAACAGCTAGCAGATAAATTTGTGGAGCATTTTACAAGTTCTTGCAAGCTTGAGAAGACCACCAATGACCTAAATGTCATCCAGCAACGGAGAATGGAGTCCTTGTGAAACTACGTGGCTCGCTTTAATAAAGAGAGGATAACAATCTCAGATCTTCATCATCCTACTGCAGTGGAAGCATTCAGAAATGGACTACTTTCAGAAAGTGGACTCTACAAAAAGCTCACTAAATTTCGATGCTACACAATGGATCAAGCCATGGCTCGGGCCCACATTGAGATCCGGTGGGAGGAGGATAAGAGGAACAATAAAAGAGGAAACTCCACCAACCATCACAATGAAAGAATCTTGAATCCTCCCAAGCGACCTAATAAATGATGTGCTAGCAATATTTCTTAATAAGGTGTCATTTGATGCAACTAGACCACAAAAAGAGCCATAGGCCACCCATTGTCACCTTGGGGACATCATAGTTTCCCAAATAAGTATTAATTTGTTACTTTAAAAAAAATTATCCTTCACAAAACTCCAACTTAGGGAGAAACCCATTTGTTCCAATCGATAATATAAACCACCATCTGGCCCAATCGACATACTTCTCCTAGTCGACTAAGAAATGAACAAGACTTTTCCCTCTAGTAGAACCATTTTTCCTACCACTCAACCCATACAACGAAGCAATGTATCTAGCGTGGACGCCCCAATCGACACTACATGTGTGGAGACTTGGCATGAGGAGGATGTCACAATCGACACTACGTGTATGAAAACTCAACATGAAGCAAACATCCCAGTCGACACTACATGTATGAAGACTTGGCATGAGGAGGATGTCCTGATGGACAATACTCTAATGAAGACTTGGTGTGACGACGTTCTAGTCGACATGCTTGTATGAAGACTTTACAGGGACATTCCAGTCGACACTACATGTATTAGGACTTGAAGTGATGATATTCCAGTCGACATGCATGTATGAATACTTTGCAGGGACATTCCAGTTGACACTACATATATTAGGACTTGGAGTGATGATATTCCAGTCGACATGCATGAAAACTTTACAGGGACATTCCAGTCGACACTACCTTAATGGGGACTTGGTGTGAAGACGTTCCAGTCGATATGCTTGTATGAAGACTTTACAGGGATATTCCAGTCGACACTACATGTATTGGGACTTGGAGTGATGATATTCCAGTCGACATGCTTGTATGAAGACTTTACATGGACATTCCAGTCGACACTACATGTATTAGGACTTGAAGTGATGATATTCTAGTCGACATGTATGTATGAAAACTTTACAAGGACATTCCAGTCGACACTACCTTAATAGAGACTCGGTGTGAAGATATTCCAGTAGACATGCATGTATGGAGACTTGGTGTGAAGACATTTCAGTCGACATGCATGTATGGAGATTTGGTGTTAGGACATCCCAATTGACATACACAAATGAAGACTCAGAATGAAGCATATGCCTCATTCGACATCTACATGTGTGTAGCTTGGGACTTGTAGTGGATCCCAGACGTGTATGGCTTGGGGCTTGATGTGCATCCCATTCGAAATCTACATATGTGTAGATTGGGACTTGTTGTGGATCCCAGGCGTGTATGGCTTGGGGCTTGATGTGCGTCTCATTCAACATCTACATGTGTGTAGCTTAGGACTTATTGTGGATCTCAGACCCGTGTATAGCTTGAGGTTTGATGTGCATCCCATTCGACATCTACTTGTATGTAGTTTGGGACTTGTTGTGGATCACAGACGCGTGTATAGCTTGAGGTTTGATGTGCATCTCATTCGACATCTACATGTGTGTAGCTTGGGACTTGTTGTGGATCCCAAGCGTGTATGGCTTGAGACTTGATGTGCATCTCATTCGACATCTACATATGTGTAGCTTGGGACTTATTGTGGATCTCAGACGTGTATGACTTGGGGCTTGATGTGCATCACATTCGACATCTACATGTGTGTAGCTTGGGACTTGTTGTGGATCCCAGACGCGTGTATAGCTTGAGGTTTGATATGCATCCCATTCGACATCTACATGTGGGTATCTTGGGACTTGTTGTGGATCATGTCCTAGAGCTTCATGTATTGTAAATGAAATTGATTATTGTAATAATAATAAATGCATTATTCTTTTTATCAAAGTTGTTTGATTTATATCGCATATTGTCCAATTGTCTTGTTTACCTTGATTACTATTGTACCTTCAGACTTAGTGTATGTTTGATGCACAAGAGGATTTAAGTCTAAAGTTAGTAATCTAAATAGTCCATAGAGAGCAAACAAAGAGGGTACTTTGTTGTGGTATATCTATAGCTGCGGTCCATTCTATACTTGTATGACGACCTTGATCCAGGATCGTTCATGTAGTGACATGGGAATGGAGGCACCTTGTGTGATAAGATCATATAGGACTAGACTCAGATAAATACGAATTTCTTTTAATATCCGTTAATCGAAGAAATTCATTTTATCTAATAGATGGTCATATATGGATTCGATCTTAATCCTGAGTGTACTACAAACTCTTGCATGACAGGTTATGTCCTTTGATTTACTATGGTGAGGTTGGTGTTGCATTCCCAGCCAATAACTACGTATTTTGGGGATATGATTTGGTATGTAGCTGGGAACGTTTTACATAGATATGGAATTCACTACTTCTTATGAGAAGCAGATGAATATCTCTTTTAAGAGTTGATTCAGGACTTGAACAATTTGAGCGCTCAACTTTTCTATTACGAATATAAAATATTTTATATTCATAATTGTTATGAATTAATTGTTCATTATAGAATTAATGGTGCTTAAGAGACAAAATATTTAGAGGGGTTTTAACGGACTTATGACCCGGCTCTATTTATGAGATATTCGTGAAGGGCTAATCCATATATAATGACTATATCGATGGACACCGAAAATGTTCGATTTATTTAATCCATCTACGGTAACGAGAGTTCAACTTCGAGTTTTTAGTGGAATAATGCGGAGTTAATAATTCGTAATATTAGATTAAAGAGTTCAATTAATATTTCGGAATTATTGGAGCTCGGAACTGTATGTCCATTTGGTCCCCGTGCTAGCTCGATTAACTGTAGCAAACCTAATATAACTAGATTGTCTAGTTATATGCTCACATTATATTTATTTATATATTATTAATAAGATTAATAATATTTATTGTCACAAATGAAAACTATGTTCAATTAGTTTAACTTAATGTTTTCTGGAATTCTTTGATTATGAGATATTCAAGTCTTGATTATGAGATAATCAAGTTAGTAATAATTATGAGATAATTACTACAATATAATTGAAGGTAAATAAATCATTATTAATATATTGATTTTTATTTACCATTGGAGACAAAGCCATATGGCTTACCATGTCATCCAAGCAATTATGTCTATTAGGTGGCTTGGATGCACCTAATAGATTTGTCATTAGCTAATGCATTTTATGCTTTGGTCTGGCCTCCACATTTATGTGTTTGCCATTGAAAGAAAGCATTGAATGCTTAATGACAAAGCCATTATCTTTAGCTTAACATTTCTTATGCTTTGGTATGGCATTCACATTTTTGTGTTGGCCATTGCAAGAAAGCATTAGATGCTTAATGACAAGGTTAGTTGGCTTGTGTAAGAGAATATAATCTCTACCATTTCTCTCACTTCCTAAGGTTAACACTTTGCATTCATTCATAAAATTGTTGTGAGAAAAATTTGAGAGAAAAGTGAGAAGAACTTCAAATATTCATAAGTGTTGTGAGAGTATTTGAAATTCCAAAAGGCCAAACACCATTGTGACATCCTAAATCTCTAAATAGTTTAGAGGTTTAATCTTTGTGAGTGAAGCCCACACTTCGGTTTGTTGGTTTCGAGTCATAGTTCAGAAGATCGAGTGGTTGATCTAAGTGTTGGACACTAAAGGATTGATCTTGGCTAATACAACAAAGGGAGAAGGCAATGAAAATTTTGAAGATCCATACCGGACCCGGTGCCACCACAAGAAACTTCCACCGCGCTAAGGAAAGTCATTTCCTACAATTGGTATCTGTGGATGCTGGAATTCGGCCGAGGTCCACAATCAGAATTTGTAGGTTGGGGGCATTAGCGATCCTGCAAGGCAAAGGTAGAGTGAGCAGGAGTATACTACCCACCGGTGTGGTGGGTGCCGGGGGCACTCCGACGCCCAAGTCAGTAGTAAGAAATGAGCAGTAAATGTGTAAAATGTGAAAGCAAGGCTTATTATTACCTTGACTTTCTTTTGGTGGCCGTGAGGGCTGTGACAAATATTCGTTGGAAATAGAAAGCTCTCAGAACTTGTTTCAGAGAGTAGAAGCTTGTAAGAATGATCTGAAGCCTGCCTTGAACCTTGAGTTATCTTCCCTTTTATAGATTTGAAAAGAGATTACTTTGTAGCTGTGATAAAAGATGGCAACGGGCCTACAACGTGCTGACATTTCTGGCTAAGGGACCCACAATGTGCCTTGGATCTAACTTTCGGCGCTGCACGTGTTTGTGTTTAAAAAAAAAGAATAGTTAGTAACAATTGTGTTTTATGCTATCTATTTATTTGGCTTTATATTTGTAGCGTTATGTACTGATGGAATAAGGTCTTTTGTCCTGGGTTTTCCAATATGGTGTTTAAGGGCCAATATTTGTGGGCTTTTGGTATTTGAGTTTAACGTGAAAAGACGATTTTACCCTCGGGTCCAAATTTGGCCCATACAGTTTGTTCCATACTCTTTAAGTCAAAAAGTTTTTGACTGAGAGAGTAAAATATCGAATGTATCATCTCAGATTTGATCTTGGTATGTAAACTTTTTCTGAACTGTTTGGAGTAGTCATATGTTAAATCTTCAACTTAATCTTTACAAGACATGTAGGAATGTCTCCAGTTTACTGAACCAGTTGAAGATCAGGACTTTGTCTAATTCCGCCCGAACCAATGAGGATGTTCCCAGTCGACTGTATCTAGTCAGGGCAAACCCCATACTACGGGTCCAAAGACCAGGGGAAACTTTAACGTCGTCTGGGCCAGATGAAGGCCAGGTCTTGAACTTGACTCCATATGAGTCATGGGGATTGTTCCCAGTCGACTGAACCTGATGAAGATCAAGGTAAACCCCATACTACGGGTCCAAAGACCAGAGGAGTTTTCAATGTCGTCTGGACCAGATGAAGGCCAGGTCTTGAACTTGACTACATATGAGTCATGGGGATTGTTCCCAGTCGACTGAACCTGATGAAGGTCAAGGTAAACCCCATACTACGGGTCCAAAGACCAGATGAGTTTTCAATGTCGTCTGGACCAGATGAAGGCCAGGTTTTGAATTTGACTCCATATGAGTCATGGGGATTGTTCCCAGTCGACTGAACCTGATGAAGGTCAAGGTAAACCCCATACTACGGGTCCAAAGACCAGAGGAGTTTTCAATGTCGTCTGGACCAGATGAAGGCCAGGTCTTGAATTTGACTCCATATGAGTCATGGAGATTGTTCCTAGTCGACTGAACCCGATGAAGGTCAAGGTAAACCCCATACTACGGGTCCAAAGACCAGAGGAGTTTTCAATGTCGTCTGGACCAGATGAAGGCCAGGTCTTGAACTTGACTACATATGAGTCATGGGGATTATTTCCAGTCGACTGAACCTGATGAAAGTCAGGATAATGGGTATATTGTTGAATGAGTTCATCAACAAGTTCCAAAATGTAGCCGTGTAAATATAGACTGAGACGAACATCAAGTCTCAAGTCATAACTATATGCGGTATCTATAACAATTCTCGAGCTATATATTGGATGATATCGGTTGGGGTTCATATCATGTATCAAGATATGCAAGTGTAGTAAAACTATAACCATTCCCAAGCTACTTATTTGGTGATGTCGATTGATGTATACATCATGTCTCAAGTTATGCAAATGTAGTCTTTATGATAACTCACAATCTATATATTAGATGATGTCGAATGGGATTGCAATAAAGTCACATTCCTTACATGTCTGGGAGCCATAAAAATTCCCAAACTACATACATGTTGATGTTGACCGAGACATTCATTACAATTATAAGCTATATATATATTAAGGTCGACTGGAACACATAAAACAAGTCCTAAAAATTGCAACGTCAACTTGGACATCTATTAAGAGTCCCAATCCACACATTGATGTCGATTGAGACATCCATAACAAGTCCATGCTACATATTGTAATATCAATCGGGACATCCTTATAACTAGTGCCAAATAACACATTAATGCTGCCAAACAACACACTAATGTTGAGTGAAACATCCCTAAAAATTCTCATGCCTTACTAGTGTCGATTAGGACTTTCTCAATAAATGCAAGTCATACCTGATAATGTCGACTGAGATATACAAACCAAGTCCCCATATTTAGTGTCGAATGGAATATCTTCACACTGAGTCTTTACTAAGGTAGTGTCGACTGGAAAGTCTATTCAAAGCTTTTATAAATTTGTGTTGACTGGAACATCTTCAGATCTAGCTCTCCAGTAGGTTTGGATGAGATATTTTTGCCAAGTCTTCTTTAATGTACGTCGACTGGGATGTCCTCATCGTATTGAATACCCGTTTGTCAAATGTCGACCGGAACATACCTGCAAATTCTTCATACATAGTTGTTGACAAGAATATCTATACAAAGCTCCGTAATGCTGGCTTTCGACCGAGGTCCACAATCGAGAATTTATAGGTTGGGGGCACTAGAGATCCTGCAAGACAAAGGTAGAGTGAGCGGAAGTAGACTGCCCACCGATGTGGTGGGTGCCGGGGGCACTCCGTAAATGCATATAATGTGAAAGTAAGGCTTAATGTTACCTTGACTTCTTTGATGGCCGTGGGGGCGGTGGAAAGTGTTTAAAGGGATTGAGTGCTCAGAGAGCTTGTGTCAGAGAGTAGAAGCTCGTAACAGGGAAGTGAAGCTTGAATCAGAGTTGAGAAGCCCCCCTTCTCCCAAGAACTCATGAATTATGCTTCATTTTATAGGTGGAGAAAGATCAATTCTCTGGTCTTCACATGGGAAATGGGTCCCCATAACATGCGTATTGTCTCTACTTTCGGCAGAGGAGAATATTTTGCATGTGGAGATATATTCTTTTTTGGGGAAAATAGAGAAACGGTTAAAGGGTTTGTCCTTTTATTTTTGTAAAGGGTTTAGATTTTTATGGGCTGGGTTATCTTTTTGGGCTTCTCTTGGCGTTAAGTTCAAAGTGAAATGACTGTTTTACCCTTGGACCAAATTTGGCCCATACAGTTTGTCCGCTACTCTCTAAGTCAAGAAGTTCTTGATTTGGAGAGTATTCTATACATGTCGAACGAAACAAGATGTAAGAGTACATGTCAAGAATGCATAGTTCATATTTCATACGACATAGAGAATTCAATGTCTTTTGGACTAAGAGTAGTCAAAGTCTTCAACTTGGCTTGACATTTAGCCATGGGGAATGTCCTCGGTCGACTGAACCAGATGAAAGTTCAGGAAAATCTCCCTACTACTGGTCAAGGATCATATGAGTCTTCAAAATTTTCTAGACCAGATGAAGGTTACTTGTTAAACTTGACTCTACATGAGTCCATGGGGGATGTCCCCAGTCGATTGAACCAGATGAAGGTCAGGATAATCCCCATACTACGGACGCGTGTATAGCTTGAGGTTTGATGTGCATCTCATTTGACATCTACATGTGTGTAGCTTGGAGCTTAAAGAAGAACCCAGTCGACACAACGTTTCCTTGACTTATGACTAATTAAGAATGACCTAGTTAACATCTCAACGTGTAACTTGGGGCGTAACATGGATCCCAATCGACACTACATGCCTGTAGCTTGGGACTTGTTGAAGATTCCTATGGTCTATTGACCAGTAGATTGGGAATTATCCTGAACTTTAACTGGTTCAGTCGACCGGGAACATGCCCCATGGCTTATGTAGAGTCATGCTCAAGACATGGCCTTCATCTGGTCCAGACGACATTGAAGACTCCCCTGGTCCTTTGACCAGTAGTATGGGAATTATCCTGACCATCAACTGGTTCAGTCGACTGGGAACATGCCTCATGGCTCAAGTAGAGCCAAGCTCAAGACCAGATCTTTAACTAGATCAGTCGATTAGGAACATCTTCCATGGTTCATGTAAAGTCAAGTTGAAGACCTGGCCTTATCTGGTCCAGTCGACATTGAAGTCTCCCCTGGTCCTATGACCGGTAGAGTGGGAACTATCTTGACCATCAACTGGTTCAATCGACTGAAAACATTCCACATGGTTCTTGTAGAGTTATTTTGAAGTCTTGGCCTTCAACTAGTCGAGATAACGTTGAAGGCGTCAACATACCAAAATCAGATCCCAGACGATATACTCAACAAAGTACTCTCCAAGTTAAAGACTCTTTGACTTAAAGAGTACGGAACAAACAGTACGGGCCAAATTTGGGCCTAAGGGTAAACTTGTCTTAAGACTTTAGATTTGAGGATGGGTAAAGCCCGACACTGTAGTCTAACACTAAAGATATCAAGAAGCCCAATACAATAATCCAACTCTAATGACCTCAAGAAGCCACAGACACGTCTCATGCTTCTATCTTAACCTCTCAACTACCGTAAACCTCTTTTTGCTACCAAAAATACCTACTCCACATGATAACGCTTTCCACTCACTAAAAGCATTATTATTGGACACATTCGGGCCCATCTTTGCTAATTACAGCTGCAATGTCAACTAAAAAGGTAATAGCTCTATCCTATAAATTACAGCATAATTCAGAACATAGGAGGTCAAGTCTTAGCTCTTATACTTGAGCTCTCTAAGCTTCTCACTCCCTAAACACCAGCCACCGCCCTCACGGTAGTCAACAGAAGTCAAGGTAACTTCTGACCTTGTTCTTCCCATATTTACAGCTCGTCTTCATACTGACTTGAGCGTCGGAGTGCCTTCGGCACCCACCACAGTGGTGGGCAGTACTCCACGCTCATTCTACCTTTGTTTTGCAGGATCGCTAGTGCCCTCAACCAATAAATTCTTGATTGTGGACCACGGGCGAAATCCAGCATCCACAATCATGTATTTGATTTTAATTATAGTTTATTTTATGTCTTATTATTAGGAAGAAATGGAACATGAATCTTGGAGCAATTACACGTGTTTTGGGACCTTACGGACGCATCAGAAGCACGAGGGAAGAGTAGAGACACTGAACACACAGCACCAGAAAATTGCACTAGAGCCGTGACGCCCACTTTCTGGCACCGCGGCGCCTCCTCAGCATCTTCCCATACATGTTTCCCGCAAGTTTGGATTTGCGACGCCACTTTCCGGCACCGCGACGCCCCTGCAGAGTCCCAAAAGCTTAATTAGGTCGTGTTTTATGCGTATAAGGACTCCAAGAATTCCCTATATAAACCCAAGCTCGTCCAAACCCTAAAAGAAAGGGAGAAAACACACAAAAAGAGATTAAATCACATATTTGAGAGAGGAGAACTTGGAAGCTTCATGTCAGACAAGATGTTGATGAAGTTGGTGTTTGGAGTGCCAATCCGAATTGTATATTTTATTATTTATTAAAAAAAAACTACACTTTCATTTCATATGTCATTATGCGTATTATATTGATGTATAGATATGCTAAGAATGACATCAACCTTAGAATAGTCTTGACACTAGGTGTAAACTATTCTTAAAGTAAATATTTATAGTCGTTGATTTTGGAATACGGTCGAATTCATATAACCTAGAAGACTAGCACATGTCGTATATTGGAATTTGAGTTCCAATGGTTTAACATGATGTACCATGAGTTTTGAAAACTCGTATAGACATGTAGGTATTCGTTGAAGTGAATACTGAATGACTCATAGGTGATATGTAATCTTCTCGAGTCAAGTAGCATATGTAATCCTTTGACTATAGGATAACATTGATTTTGTGTGAGATCCTCCACAATTTGATGTCATGTATGTTAGAAACCTTTCATGGTCTGACCTCTAGATGTTCATTGGGTGTAGACTGATGCACTCAGTAATCAAGTGCGAAGCTGATGAGCGGAAAATATATCAATATTTACCGCCTCTTTAACTTAATATTTTGTTTAGTTTCTCGGGTTTGATGAACGTTTTGATGTGTTTTAGTTTATTTTGCAGATAAAATAATATCGGGTCTCAATGAAATCATTTAGGATGAAATATGGGTCAAATAAGGGCAATTATTGGACTTGATATTTTAATTTTGGAGATTGGAAACTTGAAAGGGCGTTTTGACGAAGTGCAGTTTTGGAAATTCCAGTTTTGCGCATCTGTCGTATTTTGGGCATAACTTTTTACTCAGATATCGGATTGAGCTGATTCAAGTTCCAGATTAAAAAAGACTCAAAGATCTACAACTTTGAAAGACAAAATAATTTCGAATTCGGAATATTTCATGCCCTAAATCGATGAACCATCCAGAAGTGTGTAGTGTGTAATTATTAAAGTCACTTTCAATCATTTTCAAAGCAAAAAATAAATTAATAAATAAATAATAAAAATTATCAAATCATCACCAAACATGATAAGAGATTAGTGTAGCAATTAATAATGGATTTGGTGGAGCAATTAGTGGAGCAATTAGTGAAGCAATTAATAATTGATTTGGTGGATGATTTGACGGAGGCAAAATTTTGCCTATAAATACCAAGCCATTTCATTTGTAAAATTCATACTTTCTTCTAAGGAATTCCTTAAGAATACTAAGAAGATTGTATCTTGTTTGTTTATTTATAGCTTTTAGTAATTAATTTCCACTTTCGCACTTTCTTTTCTTTACTTTTCAGTTTTTACTTTTCGCAATTTACTTTTACGCACAGTACTTTTCTTTCTTTAATTTTCAGTTTTTACTTTTCAGTAATGAGGAGGTAACTCCCCTTTTGCTGGGGTAAAAGGTAAAACTTTTATAACTAATATTTAGATTAATCTCCTTTAATTATAATATATAAACTAGTTAAAACCTGACTTAACGAGGATACCGCCATATTGGTCGGTTGGTAATTATTTAAATTGGTTTTAACCTGACTAAATTGGATACCGCCTGATTGGTCGGTTGGTAATTAATTATTAATTTGACTTAATCTGGATACCGCCTATATGGCTGGTTGGTAATTATCATGCAAAGTTAATATATTATATTAAGGGAGATATCTAAAATAAAAGTAATAAAAGTGGATTCTTTTACCTCAGCATTCTCTTTTATTGTACTTTTACTTTATTTAATTTTCAGCAATTTACTATCAGCAATTTACTTTCAGCATTTACTTTAGCAATTTACTTTCAGCATTTATTTTTCAGCATTTAATTTCAGTATTTAATCAACATTACTTTCAGCATTTATTTTTCAGCATTTAATTTCAGTATTTAATTTCAGTATTTTACTTTATGTCTTTTATTTTATTTAAGTTTTTTTACTACCCGTAAATATGTGTGTAACTAAATTAGTTATCTGGGGTTGTGATGAAATCCAATATCACCGTTTTATAAGGGTTAGATTATAGCTTGGGTAATAAAAGATTTATTTATTGAGTCTTAAACTTAATGCTTTTTCATTAACTGGCCATTAATAAAATTGATGTGGTAAATCTAAAATGAACTAGACATAGGGATTTTAGGTTTCATCCTTAGACTCAATAGCCCACGATCTTCCTTGAGGATAGATAACCCTTTAATAGATTTCCTTACAGGATAGGAATATACTGTCGGCGGGCGGGGGTAGCCATAATTGGGACTTAAACTTAATGAATCCAGATAATTGGTTGACATAGACATATGATTTAATTGGGTTAAACTGGGTATTTGTGTCTGACCATCGACAAAAGCTTACACATAATTTAGTGTTCCAGGTTAATAAATCAATATATTACCCAACTTTAAGATAACCACTTCATCTTTAAAATGATATTGGAAGAAATCACAACCCTAGATAGTTTTTATTAATTGAATTTTCTTAAAACCTATTTTCGACAAATTTGTTTACTTGCTTTTAAATTTAGAATCGTCACCATTTCAAATCAATCAATCAACTTGTTAGATATTAGTAATCATTTGACCACATAAAATTAATAGTTTAGATATTAAGTCCTCGGGATCGATATTTTTATACTACTTGAACAATACGTGTGCTTGCGTTATACGTGTGTGTTTACGCCGGTCATGTTTTGGCGCCGTTGCCGGGGACTTATTTATCTTTCACTATTAATTAGGGGTTAGGGGTAGATACGTTACTTGTATCTAATTTCTTTTTACTTATTGTTTTTGTTTTCTTGTGTTTCAGGTTCTCAGAAACTACATGAGACGAACCAGAAGCTTTGAACTCCGATCGCTTGACCCAGAAATTGAAAGAACCATCAGACAGTTGAGAAGGGAAAGGCGAGAAGGCCAAGAAGCTTTAGTCAACATGGAACCTGAACCGTTGGAGGTTGCACCACCAATTCCCATTCGAGACAGAACCATTCCGGTGGTTGATAGACTCATTTCCTGTATTGTACTTCCTCCCTTACCAGCAAATGCGTGTGACATCAAAACATGCATTCAGATGATTCAGCACTCAGTTCAATTCGGGGGGAATGCAACTGAAGATCCTAATTCCCACATCAGCAACTTCCTTGAAGTTTGCGGCACTTTTAATTACAACCGAGAAGCGAAGAAAGAAGCAATGAGACTGCGAGTTTTTCCATATTCCTTGAAGGACAGAGCTAAAGCTTGGTTACATTCACTACCAGCAGGTTCCAACACAACTGGGAACACTTTAGCCACCAAATTTCTTGCAAAGTACTATCCACCAGCCATAACGGAAAGCTGAGGAATGACATCACATCCTTTGTACAACAAGATTCAGAATCCCTCTGCGAAGCTTGGGAAAGGTACAAAGATTTGCTCCGGAAATGTCCTCACCATGAGATTCCAAAATGGCTTCAAGTCCAAACATTCTATAATGGGCTTTCTGGAATAATGAGAACCACAATCGATGCTGCTGCTGCAGGAGCCTTGATGGCAAAAGGAGAAGATCAAGCCTGGGACCTAATCGAAGAAATGGCCAACAACAATTCCTTGTGGCCAACAGAAATGAGCATGATCCAAAGAATTGCAGGAATTTATGAAGTTGGAGCAAACATAGCAGTGAATACCAGGCTGGATCAGATTGCAAATGTCTAGAAAACACTTAGCACGAAGTTGTGAACATCGCTGGATCCACAAGTTCACCATATGGAGGAGCACCAGAACCAAAACAACATGAAGAAACGGTGAATTATGTCAGCAATTTCAACAGACAAGGGAACAATCCATATTCCAACACCTACAATCCAGGGTGGAGGAATCATCCCAATTTATCATGGAGCAACAATTGCCAACAGCAGAACTATCCACCACCTGAATTCCAACAACAGAACAAAAGCCAGGAGCAGGCAAATGAACCAGGAATAACAGAAGTGTTGACCCACTTGAAAAAGTTAGAAGCAAAACATGACTCTCAAGCAACAAGATATGATGCTATGTTTCAATCCCAATCAGCATTAATTCAAAGTCAATCTGCTTCTATTAAAGCACTGGAGAATCAAATGGGACAACTGACAAATGCTCAGAGTTACAGACCGCCAGGTACCCTTCCTAGCAACACAAAGCCAAATCCAAGAAACATGGGGAAGAGCAATGTCATGCCATCATGTTAAAAAACGGTACTGAATCAACAAAGATGTTGGAGTCAATTCAACTGCTGAGGAAGTTCCAAAAGAAACAAAGCAACAGATGGAGGAAAAAGAAGCAAAGGAAAAAAGAAAAATCACTCCACCTCCACCTTTTCCTCAACGTCTTCAGAAGAACAAATTGGACAAGCAGTTTTCTCGGTTCCTGGAAATCTTCAAAAAGCTGCATATCAACATTCCATTTGCAGAAGCGTTGGAACAAATGCCCACCTATGTCAAATTCATGAAAGATATTCTTTCACGAAATGGAGATTGGGAGATTACGAGACAGTAGCATTAACAGAAGAATGCAGTGCATCATTCAGAGGAAACTTCCCCCGAAGTTGAAAGATCCTGGCAGTTTCACTGTTCCTTGCGTCATAGAAGAACATAACTTTGGTAAGGCTTTATGTGATTTAGGTGCTAGTGTTAACTTGATGCCTTTTTCTATTTTCAGGAAATTACAGATTGGAGAAACAATGCCAACTTCAGTCTCACTGCAACTTGCTGATAGAACGCTCGTATTTCCAAGAGGCGTAGTTAAGGATGTGCTGGTCAAGGTTGACAAATTCATTTTCCCAGCAGATTTTATTGTCTTTGATATGGAGGAAGACGCAGACGTGCCAATCATCCTCGGGAGACCGTTCTTGGCTACAGGTCGAACCATTATTGATGTACAAAAAGGAGAACTAACCATGAGGGTACAGGACCAAGAAGTAACATTCAATGTTTTCAAGGCCATGAATTTCCCAGATGATGAAAAGAAGGAGAATGTTTCAAACTCGATGTGATACACAGTACCATTCAGAACTCTGATGAAAGACAAAGTTCTACTGACAAACTTAAAACATGTCAATTGCCTGTGGAGCCTAAAGATAAAGCATCTTTTGCACTAAAGAGCCAATTCTTGCTCTACAAGCAACAAAAGAAAAAGTTCCACCAGCTCAACGAATTGGAGGAATTTCACAATCAGCCTTTTGAAGATGCCATATTGTACAAAGAAAAGGGCAAGAAAAGACATGATGAGAAGTTAGTGTGGCATACAACTGGAACCAGGGCAGAAGGTACTGTTAAACAAATCAAGGGTGAAATTCTTCCCATGGAAGCCAAAATCACGGTGGTCAGGTCCATTTGTGATCACCAAAGTTTTACCAAATAGAGCCGTTGAGATACATGATCCTGACGCTAACAAAACTTTCAAGGTTAAAAACAAGCGTGTCAAGCACTACTGGGGAGAATCATTTGAGCGACAAAAAGAAAGTGTTACACTTTCAGATCCAGCTTAACGTTCGAGAAGTCAAGTCTGGCTGACGACTTTAAACTTAGCGCTCGCAGGGAGGCAACCCATGCAATTTGTGTATATATTGTGATTTGGTGTGTTTTATTTTGTGTTTGTTTAATTTTTGCAGGTTAGTCATTTCAATATGGAAGAAGCTCTCGCAAATCTTCACAAGCAATTTCCTTCTCTCCCTCAAAATCTCTGATGAAAGTATACAAAGCTCGCTTGGAACGGATGAGGTTATTGACAATCCATGGTATTCCTAATGATATTCGTTGGGTAATTGAAGCACGAGTCTGATTGGCAGGTGAGTCTTCTGACTCTTTTATTTCACATCTGCCTGGTTTTGCAAGAAGCACCTATGCAAAGAAATGTAGAGCTAAGCAAATGGGTGTTTGTTTCAAATGTGCACGATTTAATTGCAACACTCGTTGTCGTTCTTTAGGAATGGTGTCTGATAATCGCGGAGACAAAATTAACTTCATTAGGGATGGCTTGAGTAAGGAGTCTTTAGATGATATATCTTCGACTCTTGAGACGCATCCCAGTGGATATGTTCACATAGCCTTTCGCAAATTACATACACAATTTCAAAAAGAAAGACAACAGTTAAGTCTTGGGAATCTGACTAAAAAAGACCATGTTTGCCAATATAAGAAAATTGGATGGGAAGCTTGTCCCTGACGCATAGACGTTAATCAAGCTGTAATTCCTGTATATATTATATCTCTTTGTCTTTTCCTAATAATTGTGATTTGTTTTGTTGTTTTCTTTTATTTTTCCGACAGGATCCAGACCTTTTTGACTATCACGATATTATTTCGCTACTAATCGTCCTCTGGAAGATACTTGTGCTATTACTCACCCTTTTCAGGTACTATAAATTCAGCCCGTCATTGCACTTTTGAAGGCATCCAGAGTTGAGAAAGAAATACATATAAAAAAAAATGGAAGCTACTTCAAGAAGACGAGTTGAAAACATCTGTGTGTTTTTTGCGTTAGTAGTGGTTGGTAGTAGTGTTGGAACTAAGCCACAATACATAGAAGCAACACAGGAATTGGGTCGAGTCTTAGCTGCAAGGAATATGCACTTAATATATGGCGGAGGAAATCTTGGACTTATGGGGATCGTTTCAAATGCTGTACAGGAGGGAGGCAGTCATGTTTTGGGAATCATTCATAAACCCTTGGCATAGGCAAATTTTATTGGATCATCAAACGGAGAGGAACTGATCGTGCCACGTATGTCTGAACGACTGGTAGAAATGATTAACCGTGTTGATGCTTTTATCGCTTTGCCAGGTGGCTTGGGCACATTAGAGGAAATTTTTATAGTTCTATCTTGGGCGAACCTGAACAAACACCAGAAACCGCTTGGACTGTTTAATGTTGATGGATTTTATGATTTTCTTTGTGTGTTTCTGATGATGCTCGGAGAGGAGAAATGGGTTCGTGTCAAAACCTATGAAAGAACTCTTCTTCACTGCCAGAACTGCTCCGGATCTAATAGACCAACTCATAGCCTATGAACCACAAGTTGACCCTATCCTTTCAAAAATAAATTGGTTTGAGGACGATCGTGGTAAGAGGCGTAGAATTAATCTGGATCTTAACCTTTAATTTCCTGTAGATTTCAGCTAACCAGGTACGACCTTCTTAACTCTCCTTTTACTGTTTAAGACATTGGGGACAATGTCTCATTTAGGTTTGGGGGAGGGAATTAGTTGATCAGTACCTGTGTTTAGTTTGTGTGTTATTTTTTTATTTTTAGTCCAAAAATTTTTCGAAAAAAACAAAAAAAAAATTGGAAAATTTTCAAAAATTACAAAAATATTTTGTTTTTTTGTTTTTTATTTTGACTAAAAGGGTGTGAATTGGTAAGAGATAGCTGAGTAAGGAGTTTCCACTCCTGAGACGTATCTCAAACCTAATTCGAAACAAGTTAATTTTTGTTTATTTCCTTTTGAATTATTTAATTTGTAAATTCTCCATAAAATTGACTAAAATGAATCTTCATATGTTTAGTTAGCAGATATTATCAACATATATAGTAACATACAGACATGAGCTAAAATGAAAAGTTTGTAATATTCAGTGCTCTAGTTTAATTGGAGGAAGCATCTCAAAAAGAAATGGGAGTAAAAGAAAAAGAAAAAAAAAAAAAAAAAAAATCTGAGATCCGAGTATTAAGTCTGTAAGGGTGTTTTAACACCTAGTGCCCTAAAACCAACTGGTTTGGGAGTCACTGGCCCAAAGCTCGCTACATGGATCGAAGATGCTACAAAATATATATATATATATATATTTATATCTGAAGTCTGGGTAATTAAGTCCGTAGGGGTGTTAACACCTGGTGCCCTAAAGCCAACTGGTTTGGGAGCCACCGACCCAACACTCGTTACATAGATGGAAGATATTGTATATAAATAAAAAAAATAGAGAAAAATCAAAGAAAAAATCAGAAAAATGAAAAATTATTCCATTGCTGCAAAAATGTGTGAATTCTGTATAAAACTTTAGGACAAAAATATTACTCTCTTATCAACTGCACTTATGACTGTTGTGGGCAAAAATGAGTTGATTAATATTGTGTTGGCTGTGTATATGGAGAATGGTAAAAATAATCGGATAATTTACTTATTCGGTAATTTAGAATGAAACAAAACAACTAGTAAACTTGGAGTAGTAAAAGTTTCACTTGATTAGTCACTAACATCTTTATTCTCTTTTCGCTTGTCTTTTTGCTTTTGTGTGCATTAGTTTCACTACCTTTTTACTTTTATAAAATGTTTGTGGGTATCATTGCTGTAAACCCTCACGAGACTACAACTCGTCCACTAGGGACACCTAGGGGTAAAGGCTTGTTGCATATGCTAAATGCAACCGTGATCCCTGCGAAAGTGACATAGTTTAATTTTAATTGTTTCTTGTATTTATTTGTTGTTTTGCTCGAGGACTAGCAAAATGTTAGGTTTGGGGGGGGTGTGATGAGCGGAAAATATATCAATATTTACCGCCCCTTAACTTAATATTTTGTTTAGTTTCTCGGGTTTGATGAACGTTTTGATGTGTTTTAGTTTATTTTGCAGATAAAATAATATCGGGTCTCAATGAAATCATTTAGGATGAAATATGGGTCAAATAAGGGCAATTATTGGACTTGATATTTTAATTTTGGAGATTGGAAACTTGAAAGGGCGTTTTGACGAAGTACAGTTTTGGAAATTCCAATTTTGCGCATCTGTCGTATTTTGGGCATAACTTTTTACTCAGATATCGGATTGAGCTGATTCAAGTTCCAGATTAAAGAAGACGCAAATATCTACAACTTTGAAAGACAAAATAATTTCGAATTCTGAATATTTCATGCCCGAAATTGATGAACCATCCAAAAGTGTGTAGTAGTGTGTAATTATTAAGTCACTTTCAATCATTTTCAAAGCAAAAATAAATTAATAAATAAATAATAAAAATAAAATTATCAAATCATCACCAAACATGATAAGAGATTAGTGGAGCAATTAATAATGGATTTGGTGGAGCAATTAGTGGAGCAATTAATAATTGATTTGGTGGATGATTTGATGGAGGCAAAATTTTGCCTATAAATACCAAGCCATTTCATTTGTAAAATTCATACTTTCTTCTAAGGAATTCCTTAAGAATACTAAGAAGATTGTATCTTGTTGTTTATTTATAGCTTTTAGTAATTAATTTCCGCTTTCGAACTTTCTTTTCTTTACTTTTCAATTTTTACTTTCTGCAATTTACTTTTACGCACAATACTTTTCTTTCTTTAATTTTCAGTTTTTACTTTTCAGTAATGAGGAGGTAACTCCCCTTTTGCTGGGGTAAAAGGTAAAACTTTTATTACTAATATTTAGATTAATCTCCTTTAATTATAATATATAAACTAGTTAAAACCTGACTTAACGAGGATACCGCCATATTGGTCGGTTGGTAATTATTTAAATTGGTTTTAACCTGACTAAATTGGATACCGCCTGATGGTCGGTTGGTAATTAATTATTAATTTGACTTAATCTGGATACCGCTTATATGGCTGGTTGGTCATTATCATGCAAAGTTAATATATTATATTAAGGGAGATATCTAAAATAAAAGTAATAAAAGTGGATTCTTTTACCTTAGCATTCTCTTTTATTGTACTTTTACTTTATTTAATTTTCAGCAATTACTTTTCAGCAATTTACTTTCAGCATTTACTTTTTAGCAATTTACTTTCAGCATTTACTTTCAGCATTTAATTTTCAGTATTTAATTTTAGCATTTACTTTCAGCATTTACTTTCAGCATTTATTTTCAGTATTTAATTTTCAGTATTTTACTTTATGTCTTTTATTTTATTTAAGTTTTTTTTACTACCCGTAAATATGTGTTGTAACTAAATTAGTTATCTGGGGTTGTGATGAAATCCAATATCACCGTTTTATAAGGGTTAGATTATAGCTTGGGTAATATAAAGATTTATTTATCGAGTCTTAAACTTAATGCTTTTTCATAACTGGCCATTATAAAATTGATGTGGTAAATCTAAAATGAACTAGACATAGGGATTTTAGGTTTCAGCCTTAGACTCAATAGCCCACGATCTTCCTTGAGGATAGATAACCCTTTAATAGATTTCCTTACATGATAGGAATATACCTGTCGGGCGCTGGTAGCCATAATTGTGACTTAAACTTAATGAATCCAGATAATTTGGTTGACATAGACATATGGTTCAATTGGGTTAAACTGGGTATTTGTGTCTGACCATCGACAGAGGCTTACACATAATTTAGTGTTCCAAGTTAATAAATCAATATATTACCCAACTTTAAGATAACCACTTCATCTTTAAAATGATATTGGAAGAAATCACAACCCTAGATAGTTTTTAATATTGAATTTTCTTAAAACCTATTTTCGACAAATTTGTTTACTTGCTTTTAAATTTAGAATCGTCACCATTTCAATCAATCAATCAACTTGTTAGATATTAGTAATCATTTGACCTCATAAAATTAATAGTTTAGATATTAAGTCCTCGTGGGATCGATATTTTTATACTACTTGAACGATACGTGCGCTTGCGTTATACGTGTGTGTTTACGCCAGTCAGAAGCAAGATAGGATATGTCGGCTCATATGTGTACCATAAGATATTTAGGTATCCATGTGAGTAAAGTCACGATTCTTAAATCTTTGGCCAAAGTCGATCACCTATGGTGGATCGCATCAGTTATGAAGAATCGTGGACATGTCGACATGAGATGTGCGCCTCGGAAACTTGACAGTGTATTCTATGTTTCCTAAGCATAACTCGGATAGCCTACGACGGAGGGATTGTTAAACATATGTGAGACCTCGACTTGTATAGTTCACAAAGATCGTTCGTGTTCTTCGCGAATTCGGAGGTGGTCGAATTGTGTACATATTAGCTAGGCTTATATGACGAACATGTCTGAACTTAGAGAGTCCCAATACGAAGTGTACTCGTTGAGCACTTGGGTAGCCAATTATTTTTTATAAAAGATAATATTCGATATTATAATTATCAACTAAGATAATCAAGTGTAATTGGATAACATTGATTATTTACTTTGACCTAATTGGATTAATTCAATAATTACACAAGGACTTAATTGTAAAATCATAATTATCTATACCATTTGAGGATATTATGGTAATTGTAAGTATGTAATAATAGGTGGTTTTGGCTTGATTTAATTGGATTAAATCAAAGTGGCAAACATTGAACTACTTCATTTCCTAATCATTGGCTTGATTTAATTGGATTAAATTAAAGTGAGAGACAATGGAGATTAGTCACACATAATTATACATATTTGGAAAAATTAGATTAAGCCCACTTAAAAGTTGATTACAACTTTTATTAATTAAAAATTGCCTAAGTTTTGTTGTAAATAGCAAGCTTTAGGAAGGTTTTAATTACAAGTACAAGTATAAGGAAATTCTTAGAGAAATTAGCCTAAATTAGAGAAGTGTTTAGAGAAGCTTGTGAGGTTTCTACAATATTTCATCTATGAGAAATCAAGATTGGACCTTGAAGTGAATCTTGCAAGCATTGGAAATCAAGATTGGATCTTGAAGTCAAGCTTGAACACCGTGGAGGTTCTCCAACCGTTTCAACAAAGAAGAAGTAAATTGGATCTTGCATCAAGCTTGCTAGGTAAGTTTGAACTTCTCTTGAGTTATGAATTATGTATTAGATGCATGATCACATAGCTTAATGTTGAAATAATGCTAATAAATTGTGTTAGAATGCTTTGGAAGTATAAACACAATATGCTTGTAATTAGGTCAAAATATTTATGTTAGACATAAACATAAAATTAGAGTTTGGAACTTTATATTAAAGCTTAGAGCTATGACTATCATTCTAGAATCACTTCACCACATTTGGGTGACCTATAATTGTTCACAAAACATTTCTTATTGGGATTCTAATTTGGTTGTGTATTGGATTCAAAATTTACGCAAATGCGTATTTAGAATAAATTTATGTTTTTGTAAAAATATTTGATATTTTGAAAATTTTTATTTTTATTCTATAACATGTATTGATGTTGGTTTTGAAATTAAAAATTAATTTTGAGTGTTTTTGAAGTGTTTAGGGAAGATCAGAAGTTCACTGGAAAGAAAGAATTAAAGAAATGAAAAAAAAAAATTCAGGCATGTGCGCTATAGCGCGCGCACTGTAGCGCGCACGTTGATTTTTATTTTTCCCCGTTTTTGAGTTTCCGGACTCCGATTCAGCCCCGGTTTTTTCTATACACTTGTAATGGAATATAGTATTTTATTAAATAATTTAAAATTACACCCATGCTTGATATTCAGGGGTTAGACCCATTTCCGCTGCGCGGGGCACCGATCCGACCCTAGGGGTTCCACAACTGTCCCAACAGATGTTTCTCCGATCTATCAAGGTTATGTCTCTCTTCTATATGGAGAACTAATCTCATAGGCAAATATAAGGATGAACTCTTGTAATTAAGTTTTTATATTCATGTTTTTTATTCCTGAATACTCTTCAACGTTTAATATAATTGATGATTTTTTATTCTCTATTATCTTGTGATTATGTATCAATAAATGAGCAATTGACTATTATTTTGCGGTATGGGAACAAAAATGGGAATATAGTTGAATGTTTCATTGGTATTGAGCATGTTACTAGTACCACCGCTTTGTCACTTAAGAAAGCGGTTGACAACTTATTTTCTAAACATGTATTGAATATTTCTAGATTATATGGGCAATGATATGATAGGGCTAGTAATATGCAAGGTGAATTGAATGGTCTCAAGATACTTATTTTTAAAATAAAATACATGTGTTTATTATGTTCATAGTTTTGTTCACCAACTCCAATTAGCTTTTATGGTCGTAGCAAAAAATAATGTTGAAGTTCAATCTTTCTTCAATATAATTGCTAATGTGGTGAATGTTGTTGGAGGCTCATGTAAGTGTCGTGATGTTCTTCTACAGAAACGAGCTTTAGCAATTTTAAAAGCACTTTCTAATGATGAAATTTCAATTGGGCAATGGCAAAATCAAGAGACTAACTTGAAGCGGTTTGGTGATACATATTGGGGTTCACACTATGTCACTTTACTTAGCATCATTACCATATTTCAATTCATAATTGATGTCCTTGAGATGATTGTCGAAGATGGAGCAACTCGTGAACAAAGATGTTAGGGAAGTAATCTTTTAGATTCAATGCAATCATTTGAATTTATATTTGGCTTATATTTGATGAAAAATATATTATCATTGACAAATGAATTATCATTAGCATTGCAAAGAAAATATCAAGATATTGTGAATGCCATGAAGCTAGTTAGATTGTGTAAGGATAGCTTGCAAATGATGAGGGAGAGTCATACGAAACTTACTACGGTAAAGACAAATCTGATCCAAGATCTCATAAACTCTCAAAGAACTTGCCCTTGAAAAACCTTGGAGATTGCCTCAGATGAATCTTGCCAGCCAATGGACGCCACAACGGATGTCAACCCTTTAATGAGTCATTGTTCAATCACTGAACTTTGAGATAAACACTCAATCCTCTAAAATTGATATTCACGTACAAAATAGTAGTCTGTTTATTTCATTGAGAGTTTTGGCTTTTAAATAGTTACATAATCAAACCCTAATAGATGTCAAAAAGTCAAAAATAACCATAAACTACTCATTATCAACTCAAGCCCATAACTCCTAATTCCCAACTCATTATGAAACCAACAAATAAATAAAAAATAAACTAACACAAAGATAAATCAAAACGTGCATCCACGTTTTGACCCATATATGCAAATAAATAAATAATATAACGAAACTAAGCCTAAACGAATGAAATTGATTCATGCTGCTCCTCGATGACTTAGGTCAAGTGTATAACTCTTGAACCCCCTTCCTTGAAGTCTACTTGGTCTCTAATATGCTTGTCCAATTTGGCTACATGACATTGGGCTAGGCCTACCATAGCGTCTTTGATATTCTAGGCTATGTGTCTTGTAATTGGTCCAATTGGTACATGCACTGGATCAATTGTACTCTGAACTGAATCTGGTGCTGCTAGGATCACATCAGAGAGCGGATGTGATTATTTATTTAGTCAAGTTATCTCATTTGTGATGCATATAACATTGATGTGCCTAATATGGATGGCATATTTATAACTCGAGGTCGTTCAAGGCGTAAAGCTAAAAAAACTACCAACTTACATCATTATTGAGTAGAATTATTTTATGTGGTTTTAGATGCCCAACTTCAAGAGCTTAACAACTGTTTCAATGAGACAAACACCGATTTGCTTCTTTGTTTAGCTTCATTCAGTCCATGTGATTCATTATCTTCATTCAATAAACAAAATCTAATTCGTCTTACTCAATTTTATCCTATAGATTTCTCTTTAATAAAGATCCTCGTACTAAATAATCAACTTCATACCTACATTATGGATATGCGTTCTAATGTTGAGTTTTCGAAATTGAATGGGATTAGTGACCTTGCAACAATGTTAGTTCAAACTAAAAATGATAAGATATATCCACTAGTTTACTGACTTTTCACATTAGCTTTGACTTTACCTATTGTCATTGCCACTGTATAGACGGTATTTTTCAAATATGAATATTGTGAAAACTAGACTACGCAATAGGATTGGAGATCAATGTATAAATGATAATTTAGTTACATATATATAGAAAAAGATGTATTTAGGAGTATTGCTAATGAAACTATTATGTAAGGTTTCCAAAATATGAAATCACGTTATGAACAGTTGTAATGTATAAAATATTCACATATCAATATAAATATAAATATTTTATATGTTTTTTATTTATATTTATTTTTCATAACTCTACTCTCGTTGATTTGATTTTCTGGATAAGATACTGATATCAACAGATTGAAAATCACATGTAATTTGTACATGTTTATAACTTTTTTTTTAAAACTAAAATAAAAAAAAAAACTTTTTTTACAACTGTTTTAGCCTCTCTGATTTAATAGAAATGAAATGTTAATATATATTTTTTTTTATCACGGGGTATTATGGGTAAATTAAAATAAGAATCTGTCCCACCTGAAAGTAAACCGTTGGAAGTTTCCATGAGATGGCGCAATTTACAATTATGTAGATAGCGGTACAAGCACACAAAGCACAAGGTGCAATTGTGTTCAGCCAGTTAGTTAAAAGGGTACCATAGTCATTTCAAATTTCTGGTGCGATTGATTGTCGGTCAAGATAATTGGATGCTTCTATTTACAAAAGTAAGCCAGCTTTTTAATTATTATTTTTGTTAGAATTCTATTTTTTTTTGGATAGAGAGGTGAGACGCAATTGTTAGATCTGGAGGTTGATGTTACGTTTTACTTTGAGGCGCGACGAGTCGTTTTAGATATTTAGGTAACGTGATATTATAAATTAATAAATATTAATATGTAGAGTATGATTTATTCGGATTTTTCGAGATAAAAGATCATTTTTATATTTTGTTAAGGTCTTTGACCATAACATAATAATAAAAAAATTTGGGCCCTTCAGCATTACTTAGTTTGTAGCTTTAATTATAAATAAATAAATTTTGAAAGCCGGCCTTGATATAGAGTTGTATTATAATATAATTGTAATTTATGTAGTTTTTTAATTTAATATACGTGATAAAATATTGTTAGATTGTTACATAGGTGACGTGGTTTCATGTCACTACCACCCTTGCATAGCATTATTATTAGAGATAAAGAACATTTGCTTTTAGTGTAAATTTAATAGTAATATTTAAATAAAAATATAGATCTTAGAATATTAAAAAAAATCATTTTCACCATAAAAAAAAATAACTACTTAAATATTTACAAATTTTATGTGTATGGAATGTGGTTTAAATTTATCTATTTAAAAATTTCATGAATAATACCATTTGAAATTGAAATACTAAATTTAGCTATTAATTTTAAGTAAACTTTTTTTGAAATTTAAAATCTTTTTTTCTGGAGGGTAATAGAGTCTTCTTACAAAATCAAAATCAGTCAAATATTAAGTGTCTGTTTGGTACAACTTCTAATAAGGTAAAATACCTTTTTTAATTCCAAAAGTTCTTTTCAAAAAAAAATTATAGTGTTTGGTTGTATTTTAAATAAAATTTTTGATGATTAAAAAAATTATTTTACCTCTACTAGAAATATCTCAAAATTTGGGTTTTGAGAGTAGAGCTTGAAAAGTTTTATTAAAATATTAAATTGTTTATAATACCCTTATTTAATTTAATAATAATATTCCATTTTTTCATAACATAACTTAAAAAATCTTGTCCGATAAAGTAATTTTATATTTTTCAATAAAAGCTCGTATTTTCAACCAAACACTTTGAAAACTTTTTATCAAAAAGCTCTACTTGAATAAGCTCTATTTGAAAAGTTATACCAAACGGACTCTAAATCTAACATATTTGCTAATAGCATGAGCTAAAAATGATATTTATGAATTTGTAGGGACAAAATGTCATTACATTAATTTGGTGGGAATCCGAGTGTCATTGACGATATATTATTGAAGATATATTATTGAGTTGTTATATGAGTGACGTGATAATTAAGATTTGAACGTTTGATATATATTATTCATTTTGAGGTTTAATGTCATATATAGCAAATGATTATTTTGTATCTTATATTGCAGAGACAGTTTGATGAAACAAGTTCAGTTTCATCTAAGAATGCTGAGGAAGAGGAAAGAGTGTATGCTGAGGCACTCTCGAGCTGATATTGCTCACCTTCTTTCAAATCACCAGCTACCGAAAGCCTTGAATTTAATCGGGTTCAAGCATTTAATCGGGTTCGAGCCTGGGGAGGTAAGAGTTTAAAAATAAAAAAAAAAAAAAAAAAAAAAAAAAAAAAAAAAAAAGAACCAATTTGCAACAAAATCAATTTCTGGAACATACAATCATAATAATGTATGAAGGTAACAAGTAATTTGCTAGTATATGTCAATGCACATTTAAAAGGAAAATCAAATAATTGAATACTCATTTGCACCCTCAAACTCACACATCAAATCGACATAAATTACATTATGACTCTTCCTCATAGTGGCCGAAAAAACTGGAAGGCCTTATTGTGCATGATAGCTATCTACCTTCCCTTGATAGCCATATGGTGGCTTACATTGAGACTGCCTCCGCGCTTGAACATCCCATAATCCAAGGCAGTGGCACTATGAAATGGCATGCACACAGATGACCTGCAAGCGTAGAAATAAACCAGAAGTCTTTGATATCAAGCCATATAAATGTGTTTACTTCTCCTTCCAAACAAAAGAAGCTTTCTAAACCCTTTCGCAGCTTTCGGAGAGTTGTCATCGTTGTTCCACTTCTTTCTGGAGTGGATTGGTTCTGTGTTCAACGCACTAGGTGGTGGTGTTGAGACTTTCATCTCAGAAATCTCAGGGGACCGGGGATTTTCAATTATTGTGGCACTATCTTCAAATTTGACGGAAGGAATGGTCAAACCTTTGTTGGGTGATGGCACAGTAGGCTGCATGGTCATTTCAGAAATAACAGCATCTTGATCTCCTGGAACTCTGGTGTTGTTGGGGGATGGCACAATAGGCTGCTTGGTCATTTCAGAAATGACAGCATCTTGATCTTCTGGAACTCTGGTATTTTCGCAAAGAGCTGGAGGTGATGTGGATAACTTTTCGTCCTCTTTTATGCAATCTAGTTGAACAGGGTGTGTTTCCATAATATCTGCACTGCAACTTCTTTCGTCCAGGTGACTTCTTTCGCCAATTATATCTTCATTCTTCTCAGTTGAAGGAATACTGTGCAACTCCTTAACGTCTTTGCACTCACGGTCATCAATGTCATTAGTATGCTGAGTTACTTTCGTAGCTTTTGACTCAATTGGTAATGCGGCCGTGGAGTCCATGCAATCCTTATTTCCTTGAACATCAGAATCACGAGAAAGTATCTCATTGACAATATTTTGGCCATTTATCTTGTCTGATGGTTTTACTTTGCTAGCACTCGATTTCTTATTCTCAGCACCCGCAGTCTTCTTTGACATGGTAGTTGTAGTACCATTTGCTTTCGAGATGGCCTTTTTAGGGTGGTCCAATTTTGATTGAGCTGATGGAGCATTTTGAGTTGTCCGTGCAGTTGCAAGGCGATCTATAGTGGAACTCCTAATGACTGATTTATGAAATTTACCAGACTCTTTAGTTGGGGATTGACTATCACTTTTCACAGTCTTCTTTGAAGCTGCGGAAGATTTATTTTCAGCTGGAGTTCTCTTTAATGTTACCGAACCACCATTAGCAGCACTCCTTTCAGCAATTCTCTTCTGGCGTTGAATCAGTAGTTCCTCCTTTTTCTTCTTGTTTTCTTCTTCCTATTTGCAAGTAGGGAAAATAAATATAGAGAAACAATTCATAGAAATTGGAAAATGAAATAAACCCTTTAAATTTCATAAAAAAAATATAAACGCAAGAATAGGCCCCTCGACTGGAGCCATATGACTACTAAAGCATCGCCAGATGAAGTAAAGTAAGTGTGTTTATCTTGTACGTGAGAGAGAAGGGGAAGAGATATAAATCAAGAATATGTAACAAATAGTTGAACAACATGCAATGAAAATTTGCATGTGTTAAATGAAACAATTGAAAACAATAAAAATATGTCAGGATACAACTGGCGCTTAAATTTCATTACCTTCTCAAGTTTACTCTTCAGAACTGTGGGCCTGCTTCCGGCGGATGATTTCTTGCTCCTTGAATTGATGTCGGATTTGTTCTTGCCAAGGGAACTGTTTAAAACTTTAGACCTTGCATCTTTACTTGAAACTCTTGACCCGGGAGGTCCTTTATTTTTAGCGTTGTTACCATTACCATTAGAAGGAAGTGTATCATCAACACTAACAGAGGTTTCAACATTAGAGTTCTTCTCATTGGATTTGGTCAATACAATGTTAGTTCCATAATCCATTTCTGGAGTCCAAGATGCTGCAGCCTGCTCTGTAGCTGAATCACGTCCAAGCACCATGTAGAGATCATCTGGCTCATGAGCATTAAAGGCTTCTTGCTTACTGTGCGAGATTTCCGGTGCTTCCGTTTCATAAAGAGTAGCCCCAATAATGTCCGTCCTTGTAATAGAATCAGATTGATCATCTACTAGTGGTCGGCCTTGGATCATGAAAGAGTCATCACCTAGAACATCTTTATTATTTTTCTCATTGTATAATCTGCCTCCAGCTAATGACGAAGTGTAATCTCCATCAAATGTTTTGAAACTCAAGCTTCCATCATGATTTTCCGATCTATCTGGTTTGGTTCCAATGATCCAATCTCCATGTTGACTTTTGATCTTCGTTGCAGTGGAAAAATCAGAAAGAGCTGCTTGCGGATAATTCCCTTGATTCTCATTTTTTTGTGAAAATAACAACTCCTCATATGTGTTATCCCTTTTCTTAACAACTGGGCGGACATTTTCGCCTACATCAAAGTTTTCAAAACGAGTTTCACCTTCATTACCTGTATTTGCCTTCGTTGCTACAAAGGCATCACTTGCAATATCTCTTTTTTTCTTTACCTGTTCAGACTCAATGTTAAGGGGGAATCTTCCCTCAGAATTAACAGGGTGTGGTTCCATTCTGAAAGAACTTATATCATCATCTTTCATGAGAAGATTCTGGAAAATATCCCAGTCGTCATTTCTTTTCACTCCACCCTTATCACTTACAGCTGCATTCTTAATTTCCTGATCAGGCACGCCATCTGAGCCATTACGGTGCTTGGCACCATCTTGTTTTCTGCGATGGCGTGAGGATGGTTTATGTTGTTTTTCCAATGACCCAACAGCTTCCTCTACCTGCTCCTTTAGGAAATTTCCATCAAAATATTCATCCTCATCCTCAGAAAAGCTACCCCTTTCTCCATCCCTTTTAGAAGTAATGTAATTGATATTGCGGATAACCACCTTTCTTGAGGACTTTTTCCCATGCTTTTTCTTATTCATTTTCTCCATCAAAGAATGCTCATCATTTGATTCACTCTCAGAGCCTGAATCACTAGGTTCAGTGGATTCATTTTCTTTTGAAGTTTCCCTACTTTTACGAGAAGGTTTCTTCTTATGCTTGGAAGATGATTTATGATTTCTTCGATCATCTGGCTCCCAATCATGAGCAAGACTAGAATCTTCTGCATTTGGAGGCCATCGCATGTTCCCTAGATAATATGGAGGGGCAACCGGCATACCTGGAAACTGATAACCTTGATATTGGGGCACCTGTTGCATTGCAGGACCTTGAAAATTGTACATGTACTGAGGAAGATGGTTTGGCCATGACACTTGTGCTTTGGCATCTGTTGGAATCTGCACATCTGCAAAAAAATATTTGTCAACGTCAAAGATAAACTAGTTGTCCGCTGGACTGGCTGTCTACATTAGTGTCTATGTAGCGTGCATTGAGATAAAAATTGGAAACCCTTGAAAACTTTAACAAAGGCAAGAACATAAATTCCTATTCTGATCAAGAACATGTATTCAGTACCATTCAGTTCATAGATAACATACACTGATTGAAAATTAAATGCTATAGATGGAAGTGCTCAGTCTTGAACCAATTAAAAGTTCCGAGTGCATTGGTCCAAGGTCTCATATTTATTAAAACTCTTTGTAAAAACATGATTCTAGTTCATGCTCTTAACCACACTATTGTTGCTTCATCAGAAACAAACTAAAGGACGTTTCGAAAATAGAGCATATTTTGTGTGCATGACTTGTGATGCCTGGACCAGTTGGAATATGATCATAGCAGAATTGGTTTGGACTATTATATCAGACAGGTCATTTACATCAAATTGTTATAGTATCTTTGCTGACGCTGGTCAAATAGAAAAATCATGGTAAGAAGAAACTAAAATATCCATCCATACCATGTTTTGTGTCCAAGCTTCCATGACTTGTGGTTGTATCAGATGCATCCACTGATCCATTCTGTTTCCCACTAGGATCATTATCTTCACCAGCAAGTACGATTCCAGATGTTGCAAGGTAAGGCAATGTTGGCCGAGAGCAAGCCTGCATCGCAGCTATTTCATCCATCCAAAGAGCATCTTCATTCTTTTTCTTGCACAACTCCATGAAATATATGCATGCTTCCCTAGACATGACAGGATAGATATAATTTAAAACTTATGAAAAGGTTTGAGAACAATAATCTGAAATGATGTGAATACTCTGCAACTATTTTTTAGGACTGCAACATGAGATTGTAATTTAACAACCCCCCAATTTAATTTCACCAAATCAGGAAATATAGCTTTTATCGGAATCATTTAGATTTTCTTTCATACCTCAAACGTGAAGCTCCAAAAGCATCAGCAAAATACATAAGATCCTCTATATAGTCTGGTTCAAATCCAGCAACTAAAGCACGAGCATAAGCCATTGCTTGCTCTTTGCAGAGCATTGCCTTCCTAGATTCCAAAACGTGCTGAAGACGAATCCTGTTCATCATGACATCATCCCCGGCTGAACAATCAATGCATGATAATATAAATGCAGAAATAAAGAACATATTGGCACCAGATACAGCCAACAGCAAAGCAAGATGATTTACTTGGAATTTTCTTCACGCACATCATGGCTAGCTCCATTGTATTCACCTTTCAACTAAAATGCAGCATCACAATGGCAAAAAGTTATGGTGGGAGATTTCGAGGAAAAAAAAATAAAAAACAATGTATTTTACATGATGACTTACCTTAGATGATGCAATTGACTTCTGGAAATTCCCAGCAGTTGCTGACATGTTTCCAGTTAAATAAACGTTAGCTCACAGAATTACAAGTACACTGCAGCAATCTACAGCTACTGGTGAAGGAAACTTCATCTAGACTTAGTATAAAGGGGAAAACTTTAATGCAAATTCTGGAACATCTGTGTAATGATGAAACGTCGATAAAAAGATTATGCTTTATAGCTATTCTCCTCCCCACCCCACATTTGGGTCAGAATTATTCATCATCAAAAGAAGAAAACCATGAATAACAATGAGTCCCAAGAGTCAAGACTTAGATCTACGACTTATACCAACCTTCATCATAACCATGTTTGAATGAAAACATATTACTTTTATCGTGGTCATCACAGGTTTTTTATTGCATATACTTCACTAAATTACCAAAAAAGTATTGCAATTAGTTCTTAGCCACTCCTGTATGCAATATCCCAACTGAAATGATTTTCATATCTTAACTTTGAAATGAAAAAAAAAAGGTCCAAGAGATGAAAACACAAGTAATTTAGCAGATGAAATTAGCTGCAACCATACCTTCTCCCTCTGTTGCCGCAACAGCATTCGACAGTTCATTCTCAATCTGTACTATTTCCCTCTCCACTGAAACAAATCTCTCAAGAACTTCTGGTGTGCTAACAAATCTCACAAATCTGTATACAAGACATAATTCAGAGCGAAAATTATCATGACCTGGCTATGCTCAAGTATCAATCTTACAGTACTATAATCCATTTATCATTGGTTTGGAGTAGTGAATTCACAGGCAACTCAAGGACCCTATTAAAACTCAATTTCTTAAGAAAGTGTCAGATTTTCTGAAATTTCAAAGTTTTAATTTCTAATTAATAAGTCACATTCATAAAAGGCACAACATAAATTCAAAACTTTCAAAATGTCAGAAAATTTCTACACAATCCCAACATATAACCAAATAACTACTTAAAATCTTATTTAATTTTTCTTTTGGGCACAAACTCAAGAATTTAGATCCAGTGCTCAGTTTTTTATAATCTGCCACGCGTGCGTTTATAGCAATAGACCGTTAAGATTTAGTTGCATATAAAAAAACTCAACACAAAGATCAGTTGAGCACCGAATCCAAGTCCGAAACTCAAATGCAAGAACTAATCTAAAGCCAAAACCCACTTGGAAAATAGTATTATTTGAGGAGAATTATACCTTTGCAAAGTGGCTTTAGTGAACCAAGAGGCAGCTGATGATGAGCCCACTGGACGAAGAGTAATCGAATACCCACCTTTAGAAATCTGATCTTTTGCAGATTTTAAATGCAAAACAAACGGTTCCAAAAGCCCAGATGCCAATTTCTCACTCAAATCCCCAGCAAATATCACCAGATCACATCTTCAAAAACAACAAACAAACACATCAGCAATTAAAAAAATAAAAATAACTAACATCTCTAAAACGTAACAACAACAGTACCTGGTTCTAGTCGGGGTTAGTTGAAAGAGAGCATAATCAAGACGAGTTCGTGAGTCCATAGAGACACAGAGAGTCTTTACTTGGTGCAGTTTCTCAAGGGAAATGTTTCCAAGGCGATGTGCAGGAAAAAAAGTGTCAACTTTCGGACATGACACAGTGACAGAGAGAGAGAATGTAAGTGACACATGCACATGGGAGTTTGAGTTTGCGGATCAGAGGGATGAATTTGAAGATACTTTTTTTGCATGTGGGTCCTTGAGATTGAGATGACAAATCTAAGGTAAATTTTGATTCTGACAAATTTTGCTTCGACAGAACGTGACTGTTACTGCTATGTAATGTTAATTACTTATGGTTGATTTTTTTTTTTATAAGATAAAAATATATCAATCATATTATATATTAAAATTAAAATTTCTCTACATTCAAATATATTAATCTTAAGTTAATTTTGAGACTCAACCGACTGTTTGTATCGAGACCATCTCTTACTGTTGGTATTGTTGTTGGTTGAGTTGTCGTTTCTTGATTTGCTTCTTTGCTTCGTTGGCACTTTCTATTTTTGACATACAGTTTTGATTGGATTGGAGTGGTTGAGTGAGGTAATGGGAAAAGAATAATGTTAGTTTCTTTCTAGTGTTGCTAAATGCTAACCACAGGAAAGCTGTTAGATTTTCAACCCTACAAAGAGTGAAACCCAAAGAATCTCCCTTGTCCAAGTTAACATTCCTAACATATCCGTTTATGGGTAAGAGAAATGATAATGGTATAAAATAATGTCAAAATGATAATAAAATAATATATAAAAATATGTGGTTTTGATTATTAAGAAAGAAAAAGTTTAAGAAAAAAAGAAAAAGAACCAAGTCATTCTAAAAATATAAGACAACAACAAAATTGATTTAAATAAATAAAAAAACTTTTGTCATTCCATAACTATAGGAATTGATTTAGCTTCAAATTCAGAATTAATTCTGAACATAATGGTTGTTGCTGTTACAGCAAATGAAAGATCATGAAAATTTAAAAGAGATTTTAGCAAAAACGAGGCTCAAGTGAGCCTAATTCGATTTGGGTCACATTCTTATACGCATGATGTGTGGGCGTATATTGGATTAAGGCTAGTCATCCCATAATCGGGCCGTGATTATACCCATGTAGGCGCACGTGTAGAGAGAGTCTCTATCCATAAGATCTTACCACACCATAAACTAGTATCTATATATAAGCACTATTTGATTTTGTCATATAATAGATGTGAGATTATTCTTTTATTTTCTCTTCTCAATGGGTGCACTTTGTGAGACAAATTCTTATTCACCCGAGTATCATTTTGAGCGTAACATTCCGAAGTACTCGTGAAGGAGAATCTGAAATGCTTAATAGCTCATCATTTCCATAATTGAGTCTTGATTAAATTGAGCTTCAAAATAGCCAACCATGCTATTATTTTAAGCTTTTTTTTTTCCAACAGATATCATGTTATCCACTATAAGAAACTGTCAATTTACCGAAACTGATAGTTATTTAAAAAATAGCAATAAATTTATGATGAAAATCTATTGGTAATTAGCGACGAAAATATTCATCACTAAATATATGTCAATTTACGGTGTTGTGTATTATAAACAAAATATCGATGAATTAGTTATTAAATATACCCACAGAAGTAATCCGTTGCTAAAGGTATTGTCACTTTTTAGAAATATTCCGACGTATTTGTGTAATTGTGTTTAATGAATTAATTTATTACTAATATCAATAATTACCGATGAAAATTTTCATTCGTACATCATTATTAGATATTATTATTATTATTATTAAATGTATATTAATTATAGTTAATAATAATAATTTTTTTTATTAAATATATATGATTTTTTATATTAGTTTACCCTAACAAAAAAAAAAAATCATTAGCCTTGATGATGGTACCCAACTACCCATATTCTATTCTAAGAGTTGAATCCTCGACTTGGTGATAAATTATCGAGAACATGGTTGACACAATTCCGTCGGTAGTTGGCATAATTTTGTCACTAATTTACACCATTTCTCAATAAATATTTTATATTTAGCGAGAATGTGTTTATCGACTATTTTTTTTCCCACCTATAGATATTTTCTGTTGATAATGTGGTGTAGTTTTTATAATAACTCTTACTTCTATTATATCAAATAATATATATTTTTTTAAAGAAGATGTAATGATTGAGTATCAAAAAAAAAGTTAGACATCTCAACTAGAATGGCACCTCTAACTTTAATAATCCTTTACCCTCTCATTAAAATCATTTATTATATAGAAACCTCACTTGTGGCAGAAGAAAATTGTCATTACAATAATAATCAAAAAAAAAAAGAAAAAAAAATACTAACGGATAAAAATATAACACTAAAAATACCCATAAATGGTGATGAATACCAATCAAGATTAAAACAAATTAATAAAATTGTAATTAAAAACGCTTATTTTTTTTTTTTTTTTTTTTGAGATGGTAAGATCTTGATAGGAAAAAAAATATTGAAATTTATAGTTCTTCACTCACGTGGGTTGTAAAAAAGCTCGAATATGCCTCATTTGATCAAGCCCGGCTCAACTCGAAGTGGATTTTTTAGAGTCTGGACGCAGGTCGGATTTTAGCAAAAAAAGCCCTAACCCGATCTGGGTTCGATTTTTGTTAATAAAAAAATATTTTTAAATTATATAAATTAATTTTTAATTCTAAATAAATATATTTATAATTAAAATCTTAAGGTCCAATTTGAAAAAACACTGAAATTCTTAATATTTTTTTTTTCCATTTTTAAGTATTAAAAATTCAAAAAAGTATTTTTTTCCAAAAAAATAAAAATTCTTTTTTTGAAAAACCTAGCTCAAACAACATTATGGTCAAGTACAGTCTCGACTCAACCCATTAACATTCTTATCTGCATGACATTGTAACAATACCAAACAAAAAAATATATATATACAATATTCATACGGAGAAAATTTATTATAATTTAATTGTAGATCATTAAAGTGGTATAGACTTGTGTGAAATCAATCAATCACTAAAAACTTTTAAACTTGTTAATTTTGTCTTTTTAGCTTCTAACTAAATTATAAGCATATTATTTATTAAAGTACAAAAAACTTTTATATGCATGCCATTTTTGTTTAATTTGATTGAAGCTAAGCCAGCTACTATTTAGAGCAAAGGCAATGATCTCATGATGATAAATCATTAAATATCATTCCACATTGGGTGGTATCTATGCTTCTGATTTTCTTAATAATTTCTATTTACATATAAAATGGTCCTAGACTCGTAATAGATTGATTTGTGACTCAGTAGTACATATGTTCACATGAGTTCGTGTCTCTATAGGTTTAAAGTTTCATTATCCATAAGAATATAAATATATGAGTAGATATCTCTCGGATATTAGAGAGATTAAATTTCATATTATAAATATCTATAAAATTGTAACAATCATAGACCAATAAAGTGTATATAATTATGAGATAGGGACCTTAATTAAAGCTTAATTGTTGGTTCAAAAATAGCTTTCTTTCAACAGACATGGAATTATAGAGGATTCAACTCACTTTTGGAGGAACATAACATAATGATTTTGCTTATAATTTACTTCTACTTATATCATAATGTACTTGTTTAAGTTTCAACACAAGATAAGGCAATAATTTAGATTTCAATTATTATGAGTTGCTGTGGAAAGCTGTTCATGAAGCCCCATCAAGTTATTATTAACTGCTATATAAATCTTGCATCCACCGTCTGTAAAATTATTACTTTACCTCCAAAATCATGAAAAGTGTTCTTTAACTTCAATTTTCAGGCACTTCACAAGTTTTATGTGCCTTTTGGTTGAGGCAAAGCTTGCTTTTATCAATACCACAATGTTGGTGATCAGGGTAGAAATGATAATACATATTTATTCATATGTTAGTAAGGGTGGCAGAAAAATCCGGCCCGTAGTAAAAAAAATCCGGGCTGGCCCCTATACTCAAAAGCCCAGCTCGGACTCGGCATATATATATATATATATATATATATATATATATATTTAACATGTTTGTAGCATTTTTATTTGTTTGTAGCATTTAAATTGTTAATTTATCGATGAAACTTTTGATTTATTTATGAATTGTCTTTGCATATAGTGTGAATGTATTTTGTATTTATATGTTTTTAATTTTTTTTTTAAAAAAAACGGACCGGATAAAACCCGGGCCTAAGTCGGGCCGGCCCGGAAGACGCCCAGGCTGGGATTTTCCCGGGCCCGGGATTTTATTTTTCTTGTCGGGCTTATCAAAATTCGGGCCCGGCCCGGCCCATTGCCACTCTTACATGTTGGGTCGCAACATGATTTTGATATCAATTGTAATTATCTATTAACAACAGAGTAGATATTATTTTTTAAAATTGCGTCTACTAAATTACGAGAATCCAAAGCTTATAAATTATTTTTGACACTCACTCGCTAGTAGAGATGGAAAAAAATCCCCTGATGGAGCCTGTGGGGCCGGTGTACTAAGGTTGAATATGTGTATAATTTTCTATATTTTTTAGTTGGACGGACAAGAGATACGGTTGAACACAAATATTAATAATATATTTACTATATTCGGCATGTTACCATCTGATTTATGTCTCAAAAAAAATCTATCTCGATTCCATTACCACTAACAGAAATTTTATTCAGTAGCAATAATTTTGATTACTGATCAATTGCTAAAAATCATGTATAAAGTTTCATAATTTATTAAATATGACTAATCATTTGCAAATCATATAGATCAATCAAGTTTGAAATTAGTTCAAGGATTGGATAATGACTCATGAACAAGGGAAAAACCAAACCAAGCAAATAAAGCAAGGAAAATAAAATGTGTCGGCATGGATTTCTTTAGTGTCAATTATGTGGATAAGGTAAAAAAGTTTATGATCACACAAAAATAAACAAACTATTAAACTTACATTAGCTGGATATTCTGTGACATTTTGTCTACAACGATGATTACAAAACACCCATCTGACTTATAATATAGATATGTGTCTCTTTGTCCATTAATTTTTTACATAATCATTGATTATGAGGTTTCAACTACTACTATTAGCATTTAAGCGAAAGATGATCATTCAACAGACAACAATCAACAGCAACAAAAGGGCATCCAATATTATTATTATTTTGGAAATGTTGGAAACCCACCGTCAAATTATCATACTCGAATTTAAACGGAGTTGGTAAAACACTCAGCTGATCTGATCCAGACTCCTAAAAAAATACACCCATAAACTCGAATTCATAACCAGACAATCAATGTTAAGCTGTTTTCCACCAAACCAAACTCCTTTTGGAGGCGGGCATCAAATTAATATTACTACAATTGAATTCAGTTCTAGTCTTGTAGAAGCCTTAACACCTCAACTACTTATAGGTGAAATCAATACAAGCTTAATACATATTTTATAAATATGTATGTGCAAGTGGGTGTAGATATCGTTTGTAGTGGGAGCAAAGATTTAAACTAAACTTGACAAATAGTTTGATGTAGGAATGGCAATTTGATAATATCGAAAATTTAATCGACAATGGTTAGGTTTCAATTTTAAATTATCGCGTGTTTAAAGACTAATTCCCTTATTATTATTTTTTTGAATTTTTAATCGGCTCTTCTTAAGTCTTCTTAAGGCCTCTTTCAAAAAAAGAAAAAGAAAAAAAAGAAGGTCTTCTTAAGGCCCATCCTGGGCCACTCAACCCCTGAGATTAGCCCTAACCCAGGAGTAGGTCCAAGTCTAGAATCCACTCCTAAACATATACTGTTTTTAAATGATACTCATATTATAGGCTTGTCCTTTTAAATTTCTTTATTAATTTAATCAATAGATTTTTTTTTTTTTTTTTTATAAAAAAATAAAGATGTTTTTTTGGGAATGTTGAAAACTTCACCATCAAATCACTTAACCCGAGTTTAAGTGGAGTAGGTAAAATCCCCGACTGTCTCAGACACTTATAAAAATTACACTCTCTGATCTCGAACTTAGGATTAGACAATCAAGTACTAAACTCTTTCTCACCCAATCATACTCTTGGAGGCTAAAGTAAAGATGATTTATGTGTGATTTTCATCAAAATTATAAAATAATAAAATCACTTTTAACTTTCAACCTATAACTGCAAATATTTATAAAAAATGATAGAGATATATTTTTCTTTTTAATAAATAACTTTTACGGAGGAGCGAAACATTAAAGTCCTCACATATCAACTAAGTTAGTATCCAAGGATTTACTTAAATCATATGCCAAATAGACTTCATCGAGAGTGTTTTAAATGAAATATAAGATACAAATCTTATTAAAACCTTGGTAGTTAAACCCGCAGGGCCACATATCTATAATTTAAAACCACAATTACTAAACATCTTGCTTACGGTCGTTTTTCGTTCCAATGATAATATTATAAATTAACCGCTCGAACAAACCTCCATCAACAGTGAATTTGTTTGGTTAGTAGAGAATCAAACCAAACTTAACAAGCAGACAGATAATCACAGAGACAAGGATTTACGTGGTTCGACGGAGAGTAGCTTCAACCTAAGTCCACGCGAGAAATATGATATTATATTACTGCTCGGGTTCAATACCGACCCGAGCTACAAGTAGGACAATGTGTTTACAAAGATTGTATAACACCTCGAGTCTTAAATTAATTCGTGACTAGTCTCTCACTTGATTAAGTGACTGACCAACTTTCTCTCTTTATCACTAGTTTAGAAGCTCGTGATGCGTAAATTGCTAACCAAAATCTCTCCATTGAATCTGAATCTTCAACCCCTTTAAATAGGCTTCCAAATTCACTATTTCATTGCCTATGATGTCAGCTCATATCACATTGTCATCACAACTCCCCTCAACTACCTACACTTCGGCCATTCAGATTACCTATTTTTCACTTTCACTGCACCGGCCTGTGGCGGCTCTGTTAGGGTTGGTGCTCGGAGCACTAATTTCTATTTGTATTTCCTTGTAAATACTTATGTAAATATTTTATTATGAATAAAATGAACAGTTTCTTTAATATAACTACTTCTTTATATGGTAAAAACGTAATTGACCTTAAAATGATTAATTATGATATAGTTGCAAAAACGTCGCAACTGACATAATTGTATCATAACAATATCATTACTTAAACAATTCCTGGTCAATCTTTACATTACTTGGCCAGTAAGTAAACCCGCTGAGACCGATATATGTCGTATATTGGAATCTTGGATTTCAATGGTTGATTCTCAATGAACAATGAGTCTTGGAGACTCGTATAGACATGTAGGTGTTTATATCGGATAAACACTGAATGACTCACCGAAGATTCTTAATGGATGGTACACCAACGTCAATAAAAATCTTCTTGGGTTGAGTAGTATAATGATTCTTTGACTTGAGATACTACTATGGATATATGAGATATCCTCCACACTTTGATGACATTTACGTCACCGACCTTTTTAGGTCAGACTTCCGCATGTTCGTTGGGTGTAGAAAGATCCTCAGGAAATCCTGTGTGTGTCAGGAAATAATTCGTCAGCTCTGTGTACAGAGCATATGTATTCAATATGGCATTAGTTATCTATTAAATCCATGGGCCCGTGGTACACTTTAGAAGTGATTCTAAGTGTTATTAAGAAATTGCTAATAAAAACGCCGACGAGATTATAATTATAGAGATTTGACACATATATATATATATATATATATATATATATATCATTATATCTCTGGAATAATCTGGATACATGTGATAGAGGGATTATACGTATGCAATGACCTCGACCTGTATAGTTCAGCGAGTTTATCTGTGATCATCATAATTTACGGGTGGGTAAATTATGGACATGAAATTGAATTTCGTGACGGATATGCATGAATTTAGAGAGTCTCATATAATGAAATATATTCATAGAGAACTAAAGCAACGGTTTTGAATAATATTGATTATTTATAAATCTTTTAACGGTTAAACGGAAAAATACATGCATATGGATTTTTCGGTCATTTCCTAATTAATGTGTATTTGTATTTAATATATGATTTTATTAAATACACATTAATTAATTGCCAAATTATGATATTTGACATATATCATTAATATAAATGTATTTGGATTATTTAAAATAAATATAATACAAATATTTAGATATTTGTATTTAAGTAATTATTTAATTATTTAATTGTTAAATAATTAAAGTAATTGAAATAAAAAATATCTAAGTTGATATTTAAATTTGGAAATGATTAAAGTGTAAATGTTTGACTTTTGCATTTAAAGAAAAAGGTTATCAAATTGATTTTGACTTCTTTAATTTGATTAAGTTGAAAAATATTTTTTTTCCTTTTCTAAGCCAAAAATTCAGCCAACTCTAAATATTTAAGGGTTATGGTTTTTCATTTTTCTTACAAAATATTAAGCCTCCAAAAACACAAAAACAAAAAGACTTGAGAGAAAAAGAGAAGTGCTAAGAAGATTTTTTCAAAGAAAACTTGAAGATTAGTAAGTAATTTCAACTTTTCTTTAATAGGAAAAATGTTTCTATTGTTCTTAACTACAATATATATTGTCTTCATGTTTTTCTACTCTTTTAGTTTTGTGTTGAGAAGTTTGGAAGCTTGAATGAAATATGTATGCATGTCTGTAATTAAAGTAAGCTTGTTAAGTATTAATAAGCTCTATTTTAGTCATTAGATGACTTGATTGTCATTCTAGAGTTGTTTGGACACTCATTGATGACCTAGAATTTTCTTGAGTTGTTTCAAAGTGGGGAGACTTGTTTGGTGTTATAAAGATTAGATTAAAGTATTGTATTGAATTAATTTTGGTTAATTTTGTTAATTTGATTAATTGGAAAAATTAAGGTTTTAACCTAAACCTAAATTGGGGCTTTTCATATATGTGTTGTGTTTTGATATATATAAGATATAAAAATAATTTTGATATTGATTGAAAATCATCTAAGCTTGTTTTGACAAATTAGGACCAAAATAAACAATATCAAGAATCTTGGGAGCTCTCGGTAATTTGAAGAAAATTGGGGCTTTTATGTATGAGTTGTATTTTGATGTATATGAGATGAAAAATCATTTTGGTAGTGATTGAAAATCACCTAATCTTGTATTTAATAAATTAAGAGTAAAATGATCAAAATATAAACTTTGGGGGTCCCACGGTAATTTGGAAAAAATTCTGGATTTTGGATCAAAACTGAATTTTTGAGTATTGAGTTAGTTTATTCTAATTACCCAAGAAAAATTATTGAAATCAGAAAATTTTGATTTTTCACATTCCGCTGCGTTACTCGATAATACCGTTAAAAACCCAACAAAAATGGCATCAGAGTCGGTCTGATTCTAAACCAATGATATGATTAGGCCTTTATATTTAATATTTAATCCAATCTTTACTTTCTGCATGCATGGATTTGTTTAATTTGATTAAAATAAATTGTATGATTTTTTTGCGGAAAATCCCTAATTAATAAGGTTTAATAATTAATATGTATTTGATGTATGTTTTTGGTCCGTCTTGTCAATACGGTTTATAAATAAATTTATATTACTATATCCGAGAACGTGCCAAAACTGTGAGGATATAGCCGATATGAATTTATTTGTACCGGATAAATATATGATATTAGGTAAATTCAAGCGAAAGCAAAAATCCTGAACTTGTCAAAGCTGTCAAGGTTACGCAAGTATCTTGAATTTATCATTGACAAGTTTAACCTTGATACGCCTGCTTGTGAAATTGCCAAAGCTGGCACAACGAGAAACGATTAGGACCAGAATTCAAGAGTCACTGGTGAGTGATTGACAATGAGTTGTCTCCCTAATGAATATACGTAGGCGAGAACGTGCCAAAGCTGTGAGCTGAAATATATTCATGGGTCCACTTTTCACTATTATATTTAATTTGATTATTGAATATTTTATATTCTATTTGGGGATTACAATTTTATAATAAATAATGGAGGGGTATTTTTTAGATTAAAAAATCATGATCTATTTAATGCTTTATGATATTATATGTAACTGTTTTATTTATTAATCGTTTTTCGTTATCTATATGATATATTTACGATGACGACATCTTCAACTAAACTCTTCGCTTGTATGCTTGATACGAATAAGCTCAAAGGTGCTGAGAACTTCACAAACTGAGACTTAGATTTGAGGATCGTCCTCAGGTCTGAGAAAATATGATATGTGTTAGATGGTCCTCTGCCCCTTGCTGTATCTGACGATGCGGCACCGGAGGAACTTGAGACTTTCTAGAGATGGAAAGACGATGATTTAATAGTTAAATCATATATACTCAGTTCACTGACTTTGGAACTCAAGAGGCAATATTTTAAAATGCTTGGCGCATATAGTATGATGACACAACTCCGAGAATCGTTCATGAATCAAGAACATGTTTTGGTTCATAGAGTTGCAATGAAATTGTTCAATTCAAGACTTGATGAAGGACAGGCTGTGAGCACACATGTGCTTCATTTGATCGATCTGATCGAGCAATTGGGGCGAATTGATTTGCCTCTAAATGATACTCTCGGATGAAGTGTCATTCTAGGTTCGCTTCTGATGTCATATAGCCAGTTTGTGATGTACTTTAACATGAATGAGATTTATTTTTCTTAGCATGAGTTGCATATGATGCTTCTCATGATGGAGGAGGATTTAAGGAAGGGAGTGTCGACCCTCGGAAACCTACTTCACTTTCTGTTTCTTCCCGCTCCAAGTCGAAGGAGAAGAAAACGAAGGGATAAAAAAAAGAAGGGTTTCAATGTTCCTCTGGATAGTAAGATAACGAAGCCTAAGAAAGCTTCTGAAGACAAATGCCACCACTACAGCAAGATCGAGCACTGGAAGAGGAGTTATCCAGACTACCTGGCCCATATCAGAAAAGAAAAACATCGACATCATGTACTTTTATTTTTCATGTTATTGATATCTCCTTAGCTTGTGAAGCTGTCACATCTAGTTAGATTTTAGATTCTGCTTGTCATGTTCACATTTGTAATTCATTACAGATGCTGAAGGAAAGTAGACGGCTTAAATCTGGAAAGATGCAGTTGCGTTTCGGGAGTGGTGACTCTCTTGATGCGGTTGCAGTGAGATTAAGCGAGATTCTCTTACCCAGTGAGAGACTTTTATTAAATGACCGCTATGTTGTACCAGGATACATAACTAATATTATATCACTTTTTGTATTAGATACAGAGGGATGTCATGTAAATATTAATAATTATTCTTTGTATTTATATGACAGAAATAATATTCAGAACCTTGAGTGTCCAAATGAGCATGATCATTATATTTTGCATACTTCTCGAGATATCTTGAATACTAGAATTTAAAAGCGTAAACTATTTGAAATAAATAATACTGAACTTTGACATATGAGGTTAGGTCATATAGGCATGAGACGCCTAACACATTTGATTAGGAATGGTTTGATTCAGGATCTCACCATTGAACCCTATCCAACTTGTGAATCTTACATTCGAGGTAAAATGACCAAAGCCCCATTTTCAGGTGTAGGACACCGAACCACTGATTTTGGAACTCATACATTCTGATGTATGTGGTCCCATGAGTGAGACTGCTCATAATGGTTTTTCATACTTTGTTACTTATACCGATGATATGTCACAATACGATTATGTTTATTTGATGAAATATAAATCGAAAACCTTTGAAAAGTACAAAGAATTCCAAAATGAAGTAGAAAAATAAACTGGGCAATTTATTAAATGACTTCGATCGGATCGAGTCGGTGAATATATGAGTGGTGAGTTCACGAATTATTTGAAGGAGAATGAGATTCTCGCTCAATATACTCATCTGGGTACTCCATAACATAATGGAGTGTCAGAGAGGAGAAATCAGACATTATTAGATATGGTCCGATCTATGTTGAGTTTTACAGATTTTTCCTATTACTTATGGGGTTATGCTCTTTTAACTGTCGCTCATCTTTTGAATAAGATTCATTCTAAGACTGTTCCTACAACTCTATATGAGATATGAACTGGTAGGAAATTGAATCTTAATTATATTAGGGTTTGGGGCTGTCATGCATACGTCAGAGTGGCTCAGCAAAATAAGATTTTTCCTCGAGGGCAAAAGTTTAGGTTTGTTGGATATCCTTCAATTATAAAAGGATATTTACTCTATGATACCGAACATTGAAAAGTATTCGTAACTCGCTTCGCAAAATTTCTAGAGATATAATTTTTTTCTGAAGGAGGTATTTATAGACAGGTTAAATTTGATGACGTACAACCTGAGACCAACGAACCAACAGAGGAACCTGAAGTTCAAGTAAATGAATAACCTTTATTACCCACACTCCGTAGGTCCGAAAAGGTATCTAAACCTCATGAACGCTTGTATTTGATACAAAAAATGAGCCTTGATGTTCTCATAATTGAAGAGATTGGCCCTTATACCTATAGAAAAGCGATGTTGGACATCGACTCCATGAAGTGGCAAGAGACCATGAATTCAGAGTTAGACTCTATGCATCTGAACCAAGTTTGGGACTTGGTTCAGCTTCTTGAAGGAATTGTTCCTATCGATTGTAAATGGGTTTACAAGAGGAAGCGTAGGCGGCCTGACGGAAAGTTGAAACCTGCTAAAGGTTACACGCAGTGATCTGGTGTCGACTATGATGAAACTTTTTCGCCAGTTGCGATGCCAAAGTCTATTAGGATTTTGTTGTCTATTACTGTTTACCATGGTTACGAGATTTGGCAGATGGATGTCTATTTTCTAAATGAATTTTTTTACGAAGAAATCTATATGGAATAGTCGTAAGGTTTTGTATCCATCGAAAACTCGGGCATGATATGTAAGCTTAAGAGGCCCATTTATGGACTTAAACAAGCTTCGCGAAGTTGGAATCTTCGATTCGACGAGATAATCAAACTGTATGATTTTCTCAAGAATTCGGAAGAATCATGTGTATATAAGAATGTGAGTGGGAGTATAGCGGTATTTTTAGTTCTCTATGTTGATAACATCCTGATCATTAGGAATAATATCATGATGATTCAAGGCGTTAAAGCTTACCTATATAAGAATTTCTCTATGAAGGACTTGGGTGAAGCTTCTTATGTCTTAGACATAAAACTCTATAGAGATGGATAAATGAAGCTTATTGGGTTATCCCAATCAACGTACATAGATAAGATCTTGAAACGGTACAATTTTGGTAACTGTAAGATAAAAAATATACCGTTCAGACATGACATTCATCTTTCGAAGAAGATATGTCCACAAATAGAAGATGAGAAGATTAGAATGTATAATCAACCTTATGCTTCGTGTTTGGGCAACATCATGTATGCCATATTTTGTATTAGGTCTGATATCAGCTTCGCGGTTAGTGTAACAAGTAGATATCAATCCAATCCAAGTAATGACCATTGGATGTCCATTAAACATATCTTAAAGTATCTTAAGGGTACTAAGGATAAGTTTCTGATATGTGGAGGAAATGAACTGTAGGCTAATGGGTATACGGGTTCAGATTTCCAATTAAATCCTGATGATAGAAAGTCTACATCAAGATTCGTGTTTACCCTTAACGGATGTGTATTTTATTGGAAAAGTTCCAAACATGGGTCCACAGTTGATTCCACCACAGAGGCAGAATATGTTGCAGCTTCTGAGGTTGTAAAAGAAGTTGTTTGGGATAAGAAATTTATCACAAAGTTGTGAGTTTTGTCAAGTATTGAGAATCTTATTTCATTATATTGTGATAATAATGGAGCCATTGCACAAGCAAATGAACCGATGGCGCATAAAAAATCGAAGCATGTGGAACGAAAGTATCACATCATTCAAGATATTGTGTCACGATGGGTGTGTTACGATGGGACATTATCGTGTGCAAAGTGTTGGACAATTGTGACCCATAGCAACACTATTTGTAAAAGACATTGTGGTTTTTGTACAAATTAACTATGTGACAAAGAAAATTACTATTTTATCATTTTGTAATTAGATTACTTGAATATATATAAATGATAAAAGTCCTTATGATTAGTTCCGCATTAATAAGATATGAGACAATATCAATCCACGAAAGGTTTAATCATTAAATATCTCTAGTCGTAGTATTATCGAGACTGGACATCGATAATGCGGAATAGGCTAGTATTACACTTGTGCGCGTTATGGAAGCGTAACGACATAGTTCTCATATATTTAGGTATTGGATACTCATACAAGTGTAATAGGAGGTTCTGTTTGCCGATGGTACGGAAACAGCTTCGCTCTGGATAAACCCCTCAGAATCCCATTGGTAGTATGACTATGTGTCTATGGGAATACGATTCAGGGTAGGTGTATTTGGTCTTGACCTGAGACTTGCATCGCTAATACTTGCGACAATCAATACGCTTTGGTTTGGTCGGTCCCGGCTTTAACAGGTTATGTGTACGCCTCTTCTGGGTTATTGAGAATCGTAGTGTATTGGGTGTGATATCAAGAAGGAAGTGTCACTTCAGTCATAAGGAGATGATGATCACGCATGGGATACAGAACCGGTACTCTAATATGTTACAACTATCGGGATAATATGACAAGGTCATGATTATCCGATTAAAGAGACTAGTTGATAGTGATCTGATATATGCTTCGTACGGGGCAGACACAATTCCAGCCTCAGGCCTAACATATGACATCCGATACTGGATCAAAATACGCAATACTATTATACTACGCCTGGTATAGATTATGTATTCCTTAAAAGAATATTTCTGGAGAATTGGGTAGGCACAGTGCTTTGCTAGAAGCCAACCATGTCTTGTAAATTGGTAAGAACGTGGTACCGGATACGCACGTGTTCGGATAGTCCGGCGACCGAATTTATTGCCAACATATCCACGAATCTCATAGGTCGATTCCCAAATATTCACCAATGACGTTTGACTCGAACAAAATTAATCTGGGATTAATTATGAGAGAGAGAATTAATTTAATTAATTACGGATTAATTGACAAGAATTTATCTAGGATAAAATTCGATAGAAGAGAGAGAACGATTAATTTGGAATTAATCGATTAAATAATATATTCGATATATTAATTGAAATTAGATTTCAAAGCGGAATTAAAATTGGATTTTAATTCGGGCAAACGAATTAATTTAGAATTAATTCGTAAGCGACTTTAATATTTAATTATGTCACAACGGCAAATTCGTTAATTCGAAATTAAACGAACCCGAGCCCGATCGAAGTTGTGCGTTGAGATTGTTCGACTTAAATTCTGAATTTACAAGTGGTGGGACCCACTTGACTTACATCACTAATTTGACTAGTGATAGAAGTATTGATAATTGAGTGTAAATCTTGCATTGCTTGTTTTTCACTCAACAAAAGCTCAACACACTTTGTAATTTTATTCATTTTTTGGAATGACATATATCAAATTTGATTTGGTAAATGGTATTAGGTTTTTAGAAAATCAAATACACAAAATTGAAAAACTCTCTCTTATCTCTTTAAGCAAAAGCCGTGAGCCTCCTCTCCCTCCATTGAAGTTTTGTTTCAAAATTTCAAGTGAGCTAGTACTTCAAGGAGTCATTCAAGGTGTTAGGGAAACCAATCCCAAGAGTTTGGAACACTAGGAGAAGCTTGGAGCTCTTCAAACACTACAAAAGTTTTTGAAACTTCATACATCCATCCAACCGAATCAATGTAAGTCTTTCGTACATTCTTTGAGTATTCACACCAATTTCTACTTAGAAGATCCTTGGCATGTTCTAGGAACCAAACACAAAGTCCCAAGTGAAGATAATGTACCAGACCCGCTTACCAAGACTATTCCTCCCAAGGTATTTGATAAACATATGGAGTCGATGGCTATGAGATACAATCAATATTGACATTAGAGCAAGTGAGAGATTTTGTTAGGGTTGGTGCTCGGAGCACAAATTGCTATTTGTATTTCCCTGTAAATACTTATGTAAATATTTTTTATGAATAAAATGAACTGTTTCTTTAATATAATTTATTATTTTTATATGGTAAATATGGAATTAACCTTAGAGTGATTAGTAATGATATAGTTGCAAAAGTGTTGCAACTGACATTGAGTTGTATCATAACAGTATCATTACTTAAAGAGTTCCTGGTCAAGGTTTACATTACTTGGTCATTAAGTAAACCCGCTGACCGGTACATATCGTATATTGGAATCTTGGATTTTAATGGTTGATTCTCAATAAACTATGAGTCTCGGAGACTTGTATAGACATGTATGTGTTTATATCGGATAAACACTGAGTGACTCACCGAAAATTTTTAATGGATGATACACCAATGTCAATAAGAATCTTCTCGGGTTGAGTAGCATAATGATTCGTTGACTTGAGATACCATTATGGATATATGAGATATCCTCCACATTTTGATGACAGTCACGTCACCGACCTTTTTAGGTCAGGACTGCGCATGTTCGTTAAGCGTGGACAGAGATCCCCAGGATGTTCTGTGTGTGTCAAGAAAGGATATGTCAGCTCTGTGCATGGAGCATAGGTATTCAATATGGGATTAGCAATCTGTTAAATTCATGGGCCATGGTACACTGTAGAAGTGAGTTTTAAGTGTTATTAAGAGATTTCTAATAGAAACGTCAACGAGATTATACCTATAGAGATCTGACGTTTATATTTATATATCTTGAATAATCTAGATACATGTGATGGAGGAATTATACGTATGCAATGACCTCGACCTGTATAGTTTAGCAAGTTTATCTGTGATCGTCATACGGGTGGGTAAATTATGGACACGAAATTGGATTTCGTGACGGATATGCCTGAAATTAGAGAGTCTCGCATAATGAAATATATTTGTAGAGTACTAGGGCAACAATTATGAATAATATTGATTATTTATAAATCGTTTAACGGTTAAACGAAAAAATACATGCATATGAATTTTTCAGTCATTTCCTAATTAATATGTATTTGTATTTAATATATGATTTTATTAAATACACATTAATTAATTGTCAAATTATGATATTGATATATATCATTAATATATATGTATTTAAATTATTTAAAGTAAATATATATATATATATATATATATATATATATTTAGATATTTGTATTTAAATCATTATTTAATTATTTAATTGTTAAATAATTAAAGTAATTGAAATAAAAAATATCTAAGTTTTTATATTTAAATTTGAAAATGATTAAAGTGTAAATGTTTGACTTTTGCATTTGAAGGAAAAATTATAAAATTGATTTTGACTTCTTTAATTTGATTAAATTGGAAAACATCTTTTTTCCTTTTGTAAGCCAAAAATTCGGCCAACCCTAAGTATTTAAGGGTTATATTTTTTCATTTTTCTTACAAAATGTTAAGTCTCCAAAAACGCAAAAACAAAACACTTGAGAGAAAAAAGAGAAGTGCTAAGAAGATTTTCAAAGAAAACTTAAAGATTAGTAAGTAATTTCAATTTTTCTTTAACATGAAAAATGTTTCTATTATTCTTAGCTACAACATATATTGCCTTCATGTTTTTCTACTCTTTTAGTTTTGTGTTGAGAAGTTTGAATGAAAGATGTATGCATGTATGTAATTAAAGTAAGCTTATTAAGTATTAATAAGCTCTCCGTCATTAGATGACTTTGTTGTCATTCTAGAGTTGTTAGGCCACTCATTGATGACCTAAAATTATTCTTGAGTTGTTTCAAAGTGGTGAGACTTGTTTGGTGTTGTATAGATTAGATTAAAGTGTTGTATTGAATTAATTTTGGTTAATTTTATTAATTTGACTAATTGGAAAAATTAAGGATTTAACCTAAACCAAAATTGGGACTTTTCATAATCAGGTGCTTCCCTCGGGAGAACTCCTCTATATAGTGGGGTCGAGCCCATCTGTTTGACTTCGGTCTCTTTAGTCCTTAAACCTTCATCATCATTTTTTGACTAAGTACAAACACCCCTCACCGATATTTAAATTTACTCTGGGTGAAAAACCATTATCAACACGTCTAAATCAAACGGACCCTTTTATTTGACTTCGACTACGACTTTTAAATCTCCAACAAGCTTCTCACATCCTCTTGTGATTCACTCTCAATGGAAAAAATCAGAACTTCTTTACTCTAATAAATTAAACTCTCAACAGTATTTATAATAAATGAAGATGGCCATTTAAAATAGATTACCATTATTTGGACTAAAGTGTGACAGAAAGATTATTAATACTATTCATAAAATATATATATTGTGCCATTCAAAAACAATTACATATAATATAAATATTTCATAATTAATTTTAATAATCATTCTGTGATAATCGTTTATCATTTTTCTTTACAATATGCATTCCACCATTATCTTAGATAATAGAAGGTTTGAATAGTTTTTGAGACAGACAAATGTTGTACAGATTCTTTATTACTACCTTCTTACTAGGATTACCGTATTTCAAACCAAGAACTTATACATAAACCATCTTAATTTTGACTACTTTTTAATCCAAGTATTTCATACGAACTTGGAATTTTCTCCATTTGAACTCTAATCTTACTTACAAAAAAAAAAATAAAAAAAAAAAAAAAAAAAAAAAAAAATTCTCAAATTCACAAAAAAAAAAAAGAAGAAAGATATTAATTCAGATAAAAGGAAATGAAAAGAGGGCACTTTGCGCCTTGTATAGAAGGAATTTGTGAGTCTTAATTAATGTATATGAGATAGAATTTATATAATTAAAATTATTTTTTATATTTTTTTCTTAACAGTCAAAATTTATATAGTTTTAATTACTATTTTATCAACATTTTGTTATATTCAAAATCACAAATTATTTTGAAACTACATATACATATATACATGTATATATACACGCATATGCTTGTTGAATTAAATAAAATATATAAACTCTCTTTCACATTAGTGGCGGACCAACGACAATAGGTTTGAAAAATAGAAATTTCATCATGAAAAGAGGTCCATGTTACATGTTATAAAATAAATTATGTTTATTTGGCTGTTTATGAGAGTCAAAGAACGTGTTTCAAAGAGTCAAAGAATTTTTTAGTACGTATTAAGCAAATTAAATATAGAAACATGGTCTGCAGCTAGCATTTATAGTTTGTTGATGGGAGTATCTTAGGAGGCTTAAAAATAATATAAGTTGGAACTTTCGTCGAATCGTAAATTCTAACTTATTTAATATTATGTGTAATTGAATCAATACATATATTGAGATTTTAATTTTTTTTACTTAAAACGAACATGATTCTGGAACTGTCCAATACATAGAGGATTTACGTGTACAAAAAAAAATGACAGAACCCTAGAGAGTAGCTAAATATGGTCAAGATTATTTCTTCTTCATCACTTTTGTCAAATAAAAAACACACGCTTAATCTTTCATGTTCAATATTCTCTTAAACACATTCCTCGTTCAAAATCAAACCCTAGAAACACACCACAAAAGTTCCATTAATGAATTGAAACAAATAATTAAAAACACACTCAAAGCTTCTATATATACACACAAAACTTCATTAATAAGAAGCCAAAGAAAAAAAAACACTTCATAAAAAAAAAAAAAAACCATGCAATATCATTCAGCAGCCATGAATTTACAACGTCAATTTCTTCGACAAAATCATCATCATAATAAATTGCAAAGCCGTGTTAGAAAGCCATGTGATGTGTTCATAAACCACAGAGGAATCGACACAAAGAGAACGGTGGCCACATTGCTTTATGATCATCTTTCTCGGCTTAATGTAAGTCCATTCTTGGATAACAAGAACATGAAGCCCGGTGACAAATTATTTGAAAACATCAACAATGCCATTACAAATTGTAAAGTTGGTGTTGCAGTTTTTTCACCAACTTATTGTCAATCATATTTTTGCCTTCATGAACTTGCTCTTATAATGGAGACTAAGAAGAAGCTCATTCCAATTTTTTGTGATATTAAACCCTCACAACTTTGTGTCATCGATAATGGAAAATTCACGGCCGATGAGATTAAGAGGTTTAGTTGGGCACTTGAAGAAGCTAAGTACACTGTGGGGCTCACATTCGATTCTTTAAAGGGGTATGATTCTATTGATATGTATAGAATAGCAGAAAATTCTGATTTCCGATTGAGATTCGGGATTTTATATTATTTATTATGAGATTCATAATGATTTTTTTAATCTAAAATCCTGAATTTTTTGGGTCTAAAATTCCTGAATCTCTATCGGAATTCAGGATCTCAAATCGTTCGGTTTTGAATCGGGACGATTTATTATCCCGATTTAAAAACATCCGAGTTGATTTTTTATTGGAATCCATAATTAAAACGGGACCAGAATTAGAAATTTTTAACTCGTCTTCACTGATTTCCATCTCTAAATATGTATATGATTTATGTATTTTTTTTCAATATTTTTAAGAAAATTAGGGTTAGGGTTTTATGTATTGAAATTTTTGTGATGTTTGTAGGAACTGGTCGGATGTTGTGACAAATACTACAGATATAGTCATTAGAAGTTTAATGGAGATTGAGAACGAAGATCAGAGGCAGAGGCTATTGCGGTGCCAAAGCTCTACTCCGATGATTATTAATTAACACACATAATGCAACCTCAAGATTCATTTTCATCACTTTTGTGAGGAAATTATCAAAACCTTCTGTTGTTTGTCGAAGTTAATCGTTTTGAATATTCAAAAAACCCATTAAAATCTTATGTCGTCAGAAAAGTTATTAACTTAAAAAAAATAAATAGATCTTTTACTATTTAACACTAAAAAAATTGAAAGTTAACAAATATTCTAGGGAATTGATGGCGGGATTCATCAAATCAAAAGTTAAATAGTAAAGATCTAAAAAAAAATTAGAAGTTACAATTTTTCTTTGACGCGCGATAGAGGGTTTTGATGGGTTCTCACTTCTCAAATGATTAATTTCCACAAACGAAAAGGGAAATTTTCCCATACTTTTGTTGATGATATGAAAGAGTTTCTAATTTTCTGATGATATTATTTAACTTTATTGGTTTTATATTTGCTTCAATTTAATTACATTATATTTTGATTATTTTCAATAACATTAATTGTACGAAAGTCGTTATATATAGTTCAATAAGATTTCAGAATTCTGAGGCTTGTTATAGTTAATTTATCTCTTTGTATGTATATTTTAATCGTAAAAAAATTGTGTTTCCTTTATGACTTATATTTATCATATTTCAGGATGAATCATGAATTATATGTACATGTAAATACTAATTTAGTCTCTATTTTTGAGTTATTTATTCAGTTAATTTCTATATTTTTAAAAATTATTCAAAAAGTCCCTATTATATATCTGTTTCAGTTAAAATCTACCTCAATTGTTTTATTTTTTTAGTTACTACAATCCTTATAAATATTATGTATCAATATGCGTTTGATATTGTTACATCGGTAAATCTTTCTTAAATTTATAGAGATTTGAGCCAAGTACTCAGTTATTTCAATATTTCAAACAAATATTCAAATGTTTTATGTTTTTAATTTTTGATGGAACGTGCCACAGCACGTGAATATCTATTATGGTGTATATCTTTCTTGAAGCGAGGGCAGCCCATCACTACAAGTAGGGATCTCCAAATCACTTTGAAAAGAAGGATAAAAAACCTCGAGAAAACAAATAATGAGAAATCATTTTAATATTCACATAATATTAAAATACTTAATAGAGAACATTCTCCTTTAAAAATATGAAAATTGAAGAAAATATATTCTTCTTTCCTCGAAAACACTCATAAATGACTTCAACATTGGAGTGTCTTTTGCCAAAAATGCTACACATACATAAATTTTTACTAACAATTTCTAAACCTAACATCACTGTAGCTACAGTGAGGGGTGTAGAAATTGTTAGTAAAAATTTATGTATGTCTATCATTGCTCGTCTTTTGCTGATACACTCCCCATTATTCATTGATCATCCAACAGTAAATTTAGATTATTGTGTAAGTAAATTTTTACATTTGAACCCATTGGTATCAAGTATACACATTCAACCTTGATATTGTTAGGATTTCTTCATACATAATCTTTATCATAAGAGTTTAAAATACAAAAATAAAAATTAATTATCCAGATGATTCGTAGAGCGTACATGATTTAAAATGCATAGACGGAGCGAAAAATTGTAGATCAATTGATAATTTGTACTGAGGAGATCATTATCTTCTCTCCTCTTCTTGATGATGAAAAGTTTGTTCTCGCTTATTAAACTTCCTTAGCCTTAAGCCTTTGATTTTTTTTTTTTTTTACTTATCAAAGCTTAACCCTTTTTTCTCTCGTAAATGACTTATTTATATATATGCTTAAATGCAAAATGATGAAGCATGTGATCATCTCAATACTACAAAATCTTCAAAGCTTATCACAAAGCTAATCCTTATAATCAGAGAGAGAGAAAAAAAATTTAAGCTTATTTTATCCAACTGAATGAAACTTATTAAGTAAGCTATTAAAGAGAAGTTTGTTGTGATTCTCTGATCACTAAAGAGTGTTTTGTGAGGAAAAATAAATACTTTCTATTACTACTTGAATAGAATTTACAAGTATTACAAAACTTGTACAAAAATCTCACACACTAATTATACTCTCTATTAAGCTCTCTTGTGGTACAATTCATTCTTTCAACTACACCATTATGTTGTGGGGGGTATATGAAACAGTTCTCTCATGTCGAATATCGTGTCTCCTGCAGTAGGCATCGAACTCCCTGGAACTATACTCGCCTCCGTCGTCTGTGCAGAGGCATTTCAGCTTCTTCTCTGTTTCATGCTCTACCATGGTGTGTAATAGTTTGAAATGTTCCAAGACTTGATCATTCGTCTTGAGGAAATACACCCACACTTTCCGAGAAGCATAATCAATGAAAGTCAGAAAGTACTTGTTACCGCCAAGTGAATCAACCTCCAAGGGACCACACACATCAGAGTGCACCAGACGGAGCAACTCCGATCTCCTCTTTAAAGAAAATTTAAACGAGACTCTGTGTTGCTTACCAAACAAAAAGTGGTTGCAAGGATCTAGTGCAACATCCTCTCATTCTTAGCTAGGGTAGACAACCCTCTCTCACTCATGTGACCGAGCCTCTAGTTTCACATATTTTGAGAAGCCTATTTTTCAGCTACATTGAGTTTTTCTGCACAAATCTTCATATGTGTCTTATATAGTATATTGCAAACATGTCCTCAGGCGACAACCATGACACATTTTATCATTCTACATGTGTCATTTCTGAAGTGACTGTCATAGCCCTATTTTTCAAGGGCTATCCCCGAGAGTACATTCAGCCAAAGTTCTCGAACATGTAAGACATCCTTCAAAGTTAATGTATACCCGATATTTATTCGAAATTGAAATATCACCAATTTTTACTATCTCTTAGGAACCATATTTCTCATCTTCAATAAATCAAAATCTCCTACTTTGTATGTGGTGAAGAAATCCATGTGATAAGTCACGTGGCAGAATACTGCAATATCTATCATCACTCAACATCTTGGGCGGCTGTGTGAAGACATATCTCTTCCTGCATGAGGCATATGGCTACATCTCATTGGATAACTATTAGTGTCTCTCTTTTGTTATTCTTCGGCTGGTGATTGTCTTTCCCATGCTCTCGTTGCAATTTTCGACAATTCTCCTTTAAGTGGCATTTTATTCCATAATGGTAGCACTTATATGTAGACATCATTCTATCTGAGGATCTACCTCTGGTTGTGTTTCTGTTGTTGGGTTTCTACGGTCCCGAGGATCGATTAAAGCAATGAAACATACGTGCAAATACATCAAAGAAGTTGCGGAATACTTACATTGAGCGGTTGAGCGATGCGACGAACAACAAAAACTCTTTAAGCCCTTTGAAGCTCACGGTTTTGCTGCTCTTTTTGTCCTCCAAGAATTCGGCAATGGTGATCCCTCCAAGCTCCAAGCTTTGTGTGATTCCATGCTCACAAGTGCGGTTCCCTATCACCTTCGGAAGACCTCGGAAGTGTGCTAGCACTTGGTAATTTTTGCCACAAAAATTACCTATATTCTCCTTGCCATTCTCGGTTGTGACAGAAAATGGAGGAAGAAAATAAGGCCCTATGTCGTGAGAGAGAGATGAAGATAGGGAAAGAGAGTTGTGTTGGTTGGTGAAAAATGTGTATCTAATACACTTATTTGATTTTCCAAAAATCAAATAAAGATATACCATTTTGCTTTTCCAAAAAGTCAAGGCAATAATGCCAACCACTTCCATCAACTATTTACTCAATCAAGTGACAAGTTGTCACATCAATTGATTGACTATTGATTTGACGCTTGATGTGACTTATGAGCGCACTCGAATTCGAAATGTGAATGCGCCCGCAAACACTCCCAGGTTCAGGTTCGCTAATTCCAAATTAACGAATTTTCCGTTGCGACGTAATTAAATAATTATGCCTAGCAAAATCACTATTCACGTCGCTAACGAATTAATTCTAAATTAACTCGTTCGCCCGAGTTAAAATCTAATTTCAATTCTGCGTCGAAATCCAATTTCGTATAATATATCGAAGATATTATTTTATCGATTAATTCCAAATTAATCGTTCTCTCTCTTTAAATGATATTTTATCCCAAATAAAATATCTCCGCAATTAATCCCAGATTAATTTTATCTCTCCCATTTAATTAATCCCAGATTAATAAAGTGTGAGTCATACGTCATCGGTGAATCTTCGGGAAGCGACCCATGAGATCCCTAGATATATTGACAGTAAATCCGGTCGTCGGACTATCCGAACACGTAAGTACCTAGTACTACATTTTTATAGATTTACAAGACAAGGTTGGCTTCTAGCAAAGTGCCATGCCTACCCAATTCTCCAGAAATATCCTTACAGGAATATATGATCTATATCAGGCATAATATACGTAGTATTATGTATTTCGATCCAATATCGGATGTCACGTGCAAGGCCTGAGGCTGGAAATGTGTCTGCCCCGTACGAAGCATATATCGGATCTCTGGTAACTAGTCTCTATAATCGGATAAACATGACCTAGTCATTTTATCCCGATGACTGCAGTACATAAGAGAACCAGTTCGGTATCCTACGTGACCATCATCTCCACTATGACTGGAGTGATACTTTCGTCTTGACATCACACCCAATACACTACGATTCTCAATACACCCAGCAGAGGCGTACACAGAACCTGTTAAAGCCATAGACGACCAAAACCAAAGTATATTGATTGTCGCAAGCATTAGTGATGCAAGTCTCAGGTTAAGACCAAATACACCTACCCTGATTCGGACTTCTATAGACACATAGTCATACTACCAATGGAATTCCGAGGGGTCTATCCAGAGCGAAGCTGTTTTCCGTACCATCGGTAAATCACAACCTCCTACTACACTTGCATGAGTATCCTATACCCAAATATATGAGAACTATGCCGCTATGCCCTCACAACGCTCACAAGTGTAATACTAGTATTTTTCGCATTATCGATATCCAATCTCGATAATACTCTGACTAGGGATATTTAATGATTAAACCTTTATGGATTGATACTGTCTCATATCATCTGAATCCAGGAACTAATCATATGGACCTTTCATCATTTATACATCTTGGTGATCTAATCACAAATGATAAAAGAGCAATTTCCTTTGTCACATAGTTAATTTGTACAACAACACCATGATCTGTACAAATAGTGACGCTATGAGTCATAACTGTCCAACATCTGTCTCTCTATCTTTTTCTTTCTCGATGTCTTCATTGGGTCTCCATGATGAAGACTTCTGTCTGTTCTGAGCCAACATCTTTTCTTCTGGAATCTTCATTATACAGGACAACTTTTACCATAGGCATGGTAAGTTTTCCTCCCGGAGCGGAATTGATGAGAGTAACCACCAATGTCTCCCAACTATTAGGAATAGAACTAGGTAGTAGAATTGCTTGTACATCAT